>JBANCZ010003107.1:0-10108 GCA_037040025.1 Sphaerogastrella javana
GCCCATCTACTGGAGTAGTGGGTATCTTTTGAAGATTTCCTTCCGGGATGTATCACATCAAAAAAAAAAAAAAAAAAACACACACAATCAAAGCACTTGTAATTAATGTGTCTGCATTCTTGTTGTTGTTTTGTTAACGATTGTTTTTGCTTGGTTATTCCATTTTTTTCAAGAACACAAGCATAAACACTATTGTGATATGATACATATACAAAAATATTGAACTTGGTCGTATTTCATATAAAATTAAACTAAATGTATTTAATGCAAACTTTGAAACTGTTGCTCTAAGTGCTTCAGGGTGAAAATTTGTACTTTAGACGGCGTTAGTACAATGAATCAAACTAAAGCTAAAGCAAATCAATTGAGACTTCATTCATTTACCAAGTTTACGCATTATTCTTACTATATAATTGAACATAACTAATAATTATAATTATAATAATATTTTAAAATTAATTATTTAAAAATTTAAGGTGCGCAACTAAGCTCTCGCTGTTTTTTCGAATCATTCAGCGGGAACTTAGTGTCGAACCTAATAAATCAATTTCAATGACAATTATGGATATTTGAATTTAGGAGTACGAAAGACTTATCCTTATATTTTGGTCTGTCCACGGTGCCACCACCACTACCCACATCCTTAACTCAACTCCCTGCCCCCTGCACACACCCTTTCTGTCTTGAAAAGACGCTGGACACGTTGCGTCAATTTTGACATCGTCCCGAACTTGTTGAAAGACACTACATATAAACCTAAAATTGATTTAGATACCTCTTAGCTACATGTATATTATAGAGCAGCTAAACTAGTCTCTTACTATTTCAATTGATTTTTTCATCTTTTGGGCAACAGAATTGAATATCCTATAGGCACTTGCACTTGCATACATACCCTATGTAATTAAATTTGCACTGTTTGCTCGACTTATTAACTCTAATAAGCAACTGCTGTGCCTTAAATACAAATATAATCACATTATGCTATCAATATAAAGACATTACCGATCTCACACACAAAGACATGGCATACCCTATACTCCATACACTGCCACACACTTTGGGACTTTTCCTCACTCTCTCTCTCTTTCTCTCTCTCTCTCTCTTTGTCTCTTTTTGTTCTTTCTCTGTGTTGCTCTATTCCCTGTACGCTTTCCACTTCAGCTGAAGTCGATAATTTAATGGTCTGCTCATTTAATCTGCATTGAATTTATTATCTTGGAAAAAATTAATCTTGATATGTGGCATGCTTATGGCGATGTTCGCTGACAAAAATAGCTAAAAAGCAGAGTAAAGCACGCAACCAACCAACAAGCATCCCCTCTCTTCCCCCCCTTCCCCCCCCACCGACCACTTTCTCTACGTTTGCCGATAGACTGGTGTATCATTGGTGTCTCTGTATATATCTCATAAAAATTTGCAATGGCTGGCAACGCATCTGTTCTCCAAGTGTCTCTAAATCTTTAAAGAATTATTTACTACAGTTTTTCTTGCTCTCGCAGACAACGCAGTTCCCCTCCTCTCCCACAATCCAAAAAAAAAAACCACAACTGGCTAAAATGGTGGGTGATTTGCAGACAACCCCCGGCACACAAGGCGCACTTTCAGTCCAAGGCTGACAATGTCACGCCAACAACAGCAGCAGCAACAGAAGCAACAGCAGCAACAGCAACCACCAAGCATTCGAGCCACCGTTGAGCCACCCTCGTGTTATTGCTTTACGCTTGCCATTGTCCGCTTTAGCCCTAAGCCCCCCCCCCCTCTCCACCGTTTGGGTCGTTTAGTCTATGCAGTCGGGCTCAAGCGTATACCCATTCTTCCGGCTGCCAGATTGGCGCCCTGCCAGCGCACACTGGTGCCACAATCATTCAAATTTGCCTATTTATATAATATTATTATTATTTTCCAAAGGATTCTTCAATAATAAAGACAAGTTATTCTTTCGTATAACGCTTCATTTTTAATAACCCTAAACTATAATATGTCGATTTGATATTTTTTTTTTTCGGTTGCTGTATAATTGTGCTGTAAAAATGAATAAATTCAAATCCAGCATTGATTTTGGGACATATTTTATTTATATATGTAGAAGGTCTTTCAATGATAGTTGGTCGATCTTAACAATCTGTGGCGACCATTTTGATTTGGCGGCATTTGTCAAATTTGTTTTTTTCCTATTCAGTCACTGATGCCAAATCACCATAAATGGGAATTTCATATAAAATATAAATTTCGTTAGTATCATACAAACATCTTGTTTTATTCAATATCACATCGACCCTTCCTTGTTGAAAGACCCTTTAAATGTACTCTATAAGTTTAATCTTCTGTAATTTTAAATTATTGGTAAAGACTGATTGACTGCCACTGTAATTCGCTTTCTTGTATAATATATGTATTTGCATATTTATAAAAATTTTATACAATTTTTCAAACAAAATATTCTAAAATTAATATAATATTGAAAAAAAAAACAGGATGTTCAATAATATTATTTTTAAAATTCTACACAACACATTTAATGTAAGCTATTTAATAAAATAAATTTATATATTTCGATCATGGTTTGCGCAATTTCGCACCACTGTGAATAAAGCTATGCTGGGGCCTTTGCGACTCGCAAAATTTATTATGTTATGTCTCCGGGTTTCGTTTTGTTCGTTTCGTTCGTTGCAGGCGCCAACAGTGGGTTAAGGTTTCTCTATATATGTATATGTGTGTTGCTTATTTCTATATTTTTTTCCATCGTTCTTCTCTGTGTGTGTGTGTGTGTGTATGTGTGTAATTGTTGAAGGGCATGACGGCCATAGACTTAGCCAAAAGCAATACCAATTGCTATGTCTGCTTGTCCACCCTGACAGCGACTAACTCTAGTTCTATTCGCTCTCTGTCCCCCCTTTTTCCCGCTCCCTCCCCCTCTCCCACCCTCTCCCGCTCTCTCACTCTCTCCCTCTTTCTATCTCCCTCTCTGACTGTCTCGCTCTCTCCCATTTGGCCAGTCTGCTCTCTGGCTTGCCTGCCGTCAGTTAGACACAAGTTTTGCTTTGGGTATATATGGCAATTTCTATGTCACTGCTGCTGCTGCTCGTTCTAGCCATCATTCAATTTTAATCAGCATGTCTAAATCTAGCTATGTCCTACAGCCTCCAATCTCCCACCCTCACGCCCACTCCCACTTTCTCTCTTTCTCTCTCTCTCTCTCTCCTGTCTCTGAATTTGTTGTGCGTTGAAATTTTTTGGCAAACAAAACAGAAATCAAAGCAATGAAAACAGAAGCGATTGCAACAATATGTGGCAGCAACAACAGCAAATGTTGCAACAACAATAATAATAACTAGAACAACAATATGAACAACAACAACAACAACAACAACAACAACAACAAATGACAAATTTATATACAAATTTCGTTTGTTGTTTGCAATTGAAATGTTTTCTTTTGGCTTTGCCATTTTTGCTCATTTCTTTTATTATGGCTAAGTGAATGTTTATGCCCGATTTTTCCAAAAATTTCCTTAACCAAACACCAACCCCAACCCCAACCCCAATGCTCCCCTCTTTCCGCATTGTCCTGCTTCAGTGTTTGCCTTCATTCACATTTGCCACAAATCCTTTTTTCATGTTCATTTTCATATTTGGTATTTGATGTGTGAGTGAGTGTGTGTGATGTTTGTGAGTGTGTGTGATGTGTGTGATGTGTGTATGTATGTGTGAGTGTGTTTGAGTATGTGTGTGTGTGAGTGTGTGTGTTTGTGTGGCTCTGATTTTATTTCATTTAAGTTGCCTTTTTCATCTTCTCCATTTTCCTGCACAGTTTCAGCCTTTGTTGCCCCATTTCCCCAAGTTTTTAAATTGTTTATTGTTGTTGTTATTGTTATTGTTGTAATTCTTATTGTTGTTGTTGTTGTAATTGTTGCTGTTGTTGTAATTGTTGCTGTTGTTGTTGATGTAGTGGTTGTTGCTACTGTTGGTTACGAGCGATTTGGCAGCATTTAAACGATTTTCAACGAACTCGCGACTTTACTTGCAAAAGTTGAAATAGGACAAACAACAAAGGCAGACAGACTGAGCGAAAGAGTAAGAAAAAGAGCAACAGAGAGAGAGAGCAAGAGAGAGCGAGAGAGAGAGAGAGAGAGAGAGAGAGAGAGAGAAAGAAAGAATAGCGTCTGCTGTCAAATGGACTGTGCACAAATCGTTTTCAGATCAAGTTTCCCTGGACACAACGTGAAATTCGGACTGCCAATGCTTTGTGTTAATAGTGGGTCGAGGGGGGGGAGGATGGCAAAAGGAGCTAAGGGGTTGTATATGATGGTAGAGGGGGAGGGAAGGGGGAGTTGGCAGTAGGGAAAACTTGTCTAGAGCCAGTTGGGAGTCAGTCGGAAAGGCGACTCACATATGGTGGCATGTGTGCGTTAGTCAAAAGTTGTCGCTATTGTGGAGACTGTGTATAGATCAATGAATGAGTGGGTGAATGGATGTGGATGAATAAGTGAATAAGTGAATGGTTGTTGAGTGATTGAGTGAAGTGAGTGCACAGCTGACTAGAACAATGGGCAAAGAGAGTTCGAAGTTCGTAGAACTTCAAATATTGATTGAACAAACGAATGCAATTCGATTGTAATCGAATATTCAATTAAGCACATGTGAATACAGCTGTGAGTGCTGAGAGTGGCGTGATGTGAGTGAATAAGCCCAAAACAAAAAGCTCCATGAATTGCAGTTTGTGTAAACGCATTGTCACTTGCCAAACGAATAAATATGTTGCAAGCAAACACCATGTGAGTGGCAATATGAATAACATTGCATGAGTGCCAACAGCAATTTCAATATGAATATGAGTATCAATGCTTTAAGTAACGAAATATCGAAATATTTCGCAATCGACTCATAAGTCATAAGCACGAGTGTTGAAATGAGTATCACATTCACACACACACATACACACACACACACACACACACTCATACACACCCCTCATGATTCATTTTTCGCATGCTACTTAACACTAGCGACAAATTAGTTGCGCCTCGGCCCAAATTCTGCTATAAATCTAACAGATTTTTTATGGTGCGCTTGTGATAGCGGATATGAATGAATGTGAATGTTTTCTCTTTCTCCGTCTCTCTCTCTCACTGTCTCTCATTTCTTCCACCCACAATCTTAGATCATAGAGTCTGAACAAACGCCCTCCCTCTTTTTCGACTTCCATCTCTACGCCTCTTGTTCCCACATGCACTACACCCCTCAACGGTCACACTCTCTCCATTCCTCTTTCTCTCTCCCTCTCACGGTATCTCTCTCTCTCTCTCGCTCTCTCTCTCATGCATTCAATTCCAAGCAGTGATTGCAAGAGTTTTTCCGGCGACCCTGTCGAATGCACAAAGCGCACGCACAATTGTGCAAATTGACAGATTTATAACAAAATGCAATGAATAACAGCATTATTCACATTATTCACACAGGGGTGAGTGCGATGCGTGCGTGGTGTGAGTTTAAATTGAGAACTGTTGAGACGATTGAGAAAGAGGGAAATAGAGATAGCGTGTGCCAAAATCGATAGAGACCTCGCACAGGATTGCAGCTTCTTAGGCCGCATCGAAAGACTTTTAATGCTGTTATTGGGATTTCGATTTCAACAGGCGCCTTAATGGCCTCTCGCACACTCACATACACTCACATACACTCACACACATTCACACACACTCGCACACATGCCCAGACAATCGTAATCCCTGTGGCAGACCAAGAAATGGGGGCATATGTCGCTGCTGTTGCTGTTTCTGATGCTGTCCGAGCTGTTTCCCACACAGATGATGATGTTGATGATGATGCGGTACGGATCTGAGCCTGAATCCGGTATTACCCCAGATATTCAGTTGCAAGTGAATACAACAACATCAAGAAAATGTAGAAGAAGCAGCAAAAAAAAAAAAAACGAATAAAACTGAAACTCAAATCTATGAAGTTCAATCAGTTTTAATTGATTCATCTTTGGGTTGGGGGGAGTAGCTTGGGTAGGGTGCGCTTGTAGCAGATAATGATGATATTGTTCTTGTTGTTGTTGGTGTTATTGTTGCTGTTATCGTTGTCATTCTCATTGTTGTTGTTGTCACTGCTGCGGCCTGTTAATAAATTTATTATCTTGGGAATATGCGAGCGGCTTACTTCCTCACTTTTTCTCTCCCGCGTGCGCTTTCACTCTCACACTCATTCTCATTCACTCGCACGCACCTTCAAATGTGCTCTCTCTCTCACTCTCTCTCTCTCTCCCTCTCTCTCTCTCCACGTTGCTCTTTGAAGAGCGGAAGTACCTCATTGATTTGAAACTGGAAATGGAGCCGTGTGTCTCGGGTCGGGTCGCTCGCTCTGGGTCTGGGCCAGGCCGCAAATTTATTATGATTAAAGTTGAAAAGTTGAAATTGATGCTGCAACAAGGGAGCAGAGCAGCCGAGCCAACAAAGGCAGCAGCAGCAACCAGAGATACTAGTAATAATCATAACGATAAGCGATAACGTTAACCTTAACCATAACGATAAGCGATAACGATAAGTGAGAAACGTTAACATTTATAAAATCACGTTTAAGCCTAGACAAATCGAATGTTTCACGTTTTCCCAGCGATATACATATACTAAAAATGAAATTGTTTAATATTGAACGGAATTCACTGACTGATGGTACAATCGAATCGTTTGGTGAATCCTTCATTGTATGCGAATTATCAAATTTTGACTTGCTTAAGGTATTCAAACCCTATAATTAACATTTTACTCTTTAGTCTAGAGGTTGACTATATTTAAATAAATACTATTGTATACAATATATTGAAAAATTAGGAGGTTTTATATATACAAATAGGAATTCGATATCTTGGACCGCTACTCACCATAACAATGCTCCATTTTTTGCATAGATGACGCAGCGCCTTTTTGTAGCATCACGGTTTCATGGTCCAGAAATTCTTTTTGGGTTTCGCCCCAGTGGCAATCGATGTGGTCGCTGTAGCAACATTGCCACAACCGGTACCAGAGCCAGAGCTAATGCCGGAACCGGCACCCGCTACCGATGCAATCGAACGCGCCGATGCACGTTGCTGTTCCGCCGAACAGCGTCGCGGATAGTTGAACGGTGAACCACCAGCAGCACCTACGGCACCACCAGCGGCACCACCACCAACAGAGCTATCCATGCCCATGGGCATATTCATGCCCATATTCATCATGTTCATGCCTATGCCACCCATACCCATAGGCAGGCCCATGCCGGCGATGCCCTGATCCTCACCACAGCTGGCCATGCTGCTCTTGGATGTGGATGTACCCGAGGCGGTGGAGGAGCGACAGCTGCGCATGTTGTGGGGCAAGGTGTTTGTGGCATGATTGTGGTTGTGTGGCATATGGTTGTTGTTGGTGCTGCCGTTGCAACCGTTGCTGTTGTTGATGTTGTTGTTGTTGCTGCTGCTACTGTTGTGACTGCTACTGTGACTATGGCTGTGGCTGTGGCTATGGTTATGGCTGTGGCTAATGGGTGTGCCGGTTTTATAGTAGCGCAAACTCTCATTGTAGCTGGCACCGCTGCTGCTGCCGCTACCACTGAAGCCGCTATCCAGGTCACCCTCATCGAACTCCGGATTGATACAGCTGCTGTGCGCATGATCCTTCAGCTCCATGCTGTTCAGTGTGCTCGACAGATTCTCCAGGCTGGCATGTGATGCCGAGCTTGAATTCGAAGCAGCGCTGTTGCTGCTGGCGGCTGCGGTGGTCGCTGTAGCGGCACCGCCAAGCAAGCCACCGCGACGTGGACGCTGACCCGTAGCATGCGACAGGGTATTCTTCGCCTGGGCCGAGGACGCGGATGAGGATGAGGTGGCGGCCGTATTGCATACGCTGCCGCTGCCGCTACCACTGCCGCTGGCGCTACCATTGCCACTAACGGTGGTTGTCTCGTGTGGTGCATCGTTGGCGGAGCTGGCGACGCTGGCCGGTCCGTCATGGCTGGGACTGATGTCCGGTGGTGTGGGCGGCATAATGAGTGCCTCCAGCGATAGATTCAGCTCGTCCAACACACGGAAATGGTTATGTTGCACACGGCGAAGCTCCTCCTTCACATTGCCCGCACTGGAGCTGGCGATGCGGTTGTCGGAGAGCACCTTGCGTATCTTCTGATCGCTAACCTCTTCGTACAGATTCTCGGTGGTGCCGTAGCGAGTCGTGTAGGTATGCCGGTCCCGTTCCTCGGCACTGGGCGACGACGAGGTCGACTGGCCGCTGTGCGACGATGACTTTGAACGGAAGCTCTTGGCCAGCAGGGCGCGTATGGAGTTGCGTGGCGGACTCTTCGAATGGCCATGATTTTGATGATGGCCATTACCCTGACCCTGGGCGGGCACATTCGTATGACATTTGGCTGCTCCGGGCTCATAGTACGCATAGGAGTACACATGATTGAATGGTGCTGTTGCCGCAGCACCACCGACTGCCCCGCCACCACCACCGCCGCCATTGTAGGCTACATGCAGTGAGGGCGTCGAGGACATGCCGGCGGCTGCATGCGAGGGCGTCACGCTGCTGCTGCTCGGCGTCATGACGCCCGCAGCGAAGCCATAATCCAACGATGACGTCGATGACGAGGACTGTGTATTGGTGGTCGGCTCAAAGCGTTCCATGGTGGCTGCAATGTTTTTGCGTGACCATTTGACCTGCAAAAAACAAGTAACCATTCAAAAGTTATCGATTACATAAGTCATATTTCAATATCTATAAGAGATTCATTCAATTCGACCAATAACTGAAGGAAAATGACAATCAACCTTTGATTATGCTGTCTGTTTTCAGAATAATCGATTAATTAATCGAATTAAAAGTTGTATTGTTGAAAAATAAATAAATGAGTAGCTTAACAGTTTCGGTTATTTAAAATTCAATCGATAAGTGTTGGATTGATCTGTATCAACTGTTTGTCTTTATTAAACTCGATAATTTATCGAATACGTTGTTATTATAGAATAATCAAACAACATAACAGTTTCGGAAACTTCATACAAATCAAATATATCAAATCATCGACAATATATGTATATATCGATAACACCCAATTAAATTTTGAGTAAAATCTAAATATAAAGTTTATTAATCGATAGCTAAAGCTTACCTGTTGCTCAACGTCCATTTTGTGGTTGCTGCGACGACTATGGCCGCGTCGTCGTCGCTCCGTGAAGGCGTCCCCATGTCCGGCCTGGAGCAGTAGTAGCTCCCCGTTTTGCTGTGACGACGATGACGATGAAGACGGCGGTGCTGGCATGCAGAACTCAATGCTGTCCATGTCATCCGGAAAGATCAGATCACCACGATGCGCATGATGATGCGAACCCAATGTGGCCGCACCGTGCCCCAAATTGCCCATACCCATACCATGACCATGTCCATGTCCATGACCATGTCCATGTCCATGACCATGTCCATGTCCATGACCATGTCCGTGCGCCATATTATGGCCGTGACCATGACCGCTCATGGTCAGCTGATTGCGCTGCAACTGACGCATAGAGCCGTGTCCAGGTGCACTGTGCACTGCCGCTGCTGTGGTCTGTTGCTGCAACTGTTGTTGCTGGTGTTGGTGTAGTTGCTGTTGGTGTTGCTGCTGGTGTTGCTGCTGATGCTGCAACGGTGGCGGATAATCTGCCGGCGGTGGTGGCGCAAAGCTGGCAAACTGTGGCGACGCACACCGATTCTGAAACTTTGAGGTGCCGGCGGCTGTTGCGCCATTACTGCTGGCCGGATACATGTTGCTGCTGCTGATGCTGCTGCTACTGATGCTGCTGCTGCTGCTGTTGGTGCTGTTGTTGGTGGAGCGGCTGTTGTTGATGTGGGCTGCAGGTTAAATGCGTATCGCTTGGGCTGCTCAAGCGCTGCCAAAACGCATCATCTGTGGAAAGAAGAGCAAACAAAAGAGACAATATGAGTATACGACATACGTGCACGAGAGATACATAGACAGGCAGAGAGAGGAAGAGGAAGAGAGAGAGAGAGAGAGAGAGAGAGAGAGAGAGAGAGAGAGAGTGAGAGAGAGGGAGAAGAGGGAGCTGCAAAACAAAGCCATTACTCCGCGT
>JBANCZ010003108.1:0-13600 GCA_037040025.1 Sphaerogastrella javana
AGACCATACTGCCCCAAAAAACTAAACACAGGGTCCCTACTGTCGGGCCAGTCCCTACTGTTGGATATTTTTTGCAAAAATTTTAAAATATTAAAAAATATTCTCAAAATTTTAAAAACCTATGTTATAGATTTATTTATTTATTTTCTTTATATATATTTTTTATACTTCTACTGCCCTATATGATACATGAATTTTATTACATGAATTGAATTTAATAAAAAAGTATAATATTAAAAAATATTCTTGAAATTTCAATTAAGAAAAACAAAACATTGGAATATATTTAAAAATTCAATTAAAATATTAAACATTCTTAAAACTTCAATTACAAAAATTGCACAAAACTTGAAGCGGTATTTCGAATGCAATTTGCCACAATAAATGCACACAAGTCTTGAAGTTTGAAGTCAGTTTAAGCTCGGTTGTAATCCACACACACACAAACTCACACACATATACACACACACACACACACACATATGGAGCAGAATTCTCTTCCTGTTGACAACATCTTGCTTTCTTTTCGTGCTTTATTCCTCTTTCTCTCATGCGCTCTGTGTCTCTCTCATGCATCGCATAATTCTTAAGTGCATTAAGCCCTTTTCTGACTTCTGCTGCAACAAACAAAATGCCTTTCTCACCTCCCTCTCTCGCTCTCTCTTTCTCTCTCTCTCTCCCTTTCTATCTTTCTCGCTCTCTGGATCCATTTGTCTGGTTTGCCTGTGCCATTGTCCTACTGTGCCATTGTCTGTGTGTTCCTTGTGCCTATTTGTCTTTCCACCAGCATCGCGCCGAATCAAGTCAATGTCAGCCTTCAGCTTCAAGTGAAACTCAATTACACACTCACAACACACACTCAGTCGCACACACACACATAAGCACTGAGTTGCAGTGGCACCTGCAACACGCACACTTGCACACCAACACACACATCAACACACGCATTCATAGCCTTACAGATGCATATCACTTTTATTTATTTACATAGCAGAAGAAAGCATTTCTTACTTTCTCACGCACAGCGACATTTCGATACTCTAACTAAGAGAACAAATATAAATGTAATTTATATAAATTTGAGAAATATTTTTTTTTAATTACATTGATTTCAATTATATTTATTAAAATAAAATTCATTAAAATTATATTTATTAAAATAATATTTATGAAAATTACATTTATTAAATATTTATTATAAAAATTATATAAATATGCAATTTTTTTTTTGCAAATAATATATTTTTTATAAATGTTTTTAAAAATATTATAGTTTAATATAAAGAATATATTTTATATAAATTTTGTAAATAATTGTTTTATTATAAATGACATATTTTTTTTTAAAAAAACATCAATATATTATATACAATAACTTATAATAATAATATAACATATATATTAATATCCTTTTTATTAAATTTTAAATTACATGTTATTATTTATTTTTATTATATTGTATAATTTATTATAATAGATAATCTTTATTATTATTCATATAGCAAATCAGGAATATTCTTTTTGAATTGTCAGTCGCATTGGCTGAACTTTAAAGTATATTATTAACCTTTTTGGTAACAATTTTATTATATTTAAATAAAATATTCCATAACACATCGATTTTAAAGTAAATATCAACATATTTATGGTATTCATATGAAATCTTTTTGAAATTTCGAACACTTTATCTAGTTTATTGAGTGCATTCAAATCTGCTCAGAATTTGTCGATTGCTTTTGTTTTTCTTAAGTTTCTTTTTTTTTTTCTTAAGTTTCTTTTTTGATGTCTATGGTTATGCGAAGGCGCAACAAAGTACACAAAAATGACAAACATAGAGGCACACAGACACACACACAAACATAGGGACACTGACTGGCAGACATATGCCACATGCCACATGCTGCATGTTGCTGCAGCTGGCGCATAATGAGTGCAAAAACATGCTGCCTTTCTGTATGTGTGCTTCTCTTTCTGTCTTTGTGTGTGTGTTTGTGTTTGTGTAAGTGTGAGTGTGTCGTATGTTTGGCATTCAGCTCATACTGGCTACAAGTCTGTGTCTCTTCGTCCGTCCATTCGTCTTGTTGTCCCAGTGTCTATGCTGCTTCATATTGTGCAACGTTTGCCAAGATTTGTGCGCTTTTAGCGCGTCCACATTCAAGTTGTGTGTGTGTGTTTGCATGTGTGAGTATGTGTGTGTGTATTTGTTAATGTGTATTAGTGTGTGTGTTTGTGTACGCTCCTTTATGCTTACATTTTACTTTTATTTTATATATTTTTGTGACTTTTTAACACATCACATGAATGCGAATGTCTTCTCGGTTATCTCTCTTTCTCTCTCTTTCTCTCTCTTTCTCTCTCTCTCTCTCTCTCTCTCTGTCTCTCTGTATGTTAGTCGACATGTCGCCAGTTTTGTTGACGTCGCCTTTCGCCTTGCAACGCCTCCTGCTGCGTGTTGCGACATGTGTCGCATTCACATTTCGCATTTCGAATACGGATCCTTCGCATCCTGCCAAAGTTAAATGGATCTCGTAATTGTTGTCATGGCCTCAACGCCAAAGCTCATCCTCTGCCCCTCACTCACAACACCATCCCCTTCTCAGTCGCTGGGACTCTATAGAAATGAAGTTGCTGCCTGGAACGGCGGCTCCTTGGTTCTTGTTCGTCCTGCTTACACGCCCCCTTAATTGTTTTCTTTTCTTGCATTTGAGGCGTAATTTTCTTGCTTCAGTTTTTTTTTCGAGATTATTTTTTTTTTTTAATAGAAATTGCGGTTTAATTGCTGCATTTTAAACGCAATTGAAAAGGCATTGAGCGCACTTTTTGCACTCGCTTGTCCCTCACAAAGAAGGACATAACGTGACATTTGCGCTTTGTCTGATGCAGGGGTTGCTGCTATGTTCTCAGTGTATAAGTGTGTGTCTAACCTGTACACTCACATTCACACTCACACTCACACTCACACTCACACTCACACACACAACACTTGACACGCACAGCAGCCAAATCCCTGGGCTTGTGGCAAATCTTGCCTTGCCCAATTTTTTTTCTATGCTCTGGCATTTTGGCTTAAGGGTGCGAACGAAATGCTATGAAATTTCGACTCTTAAATCACAGACAACGGACGTATGGATAGACAGACTGATAGATATGGACAGAGACACAAAAAACAGACACAGATAAAGAAACAGAAGGAGGGCAAAGGTAGTAAATGGAGTTAAGTTGGTAAAAGTGCAAAAATGCATTAGATTAAAACAGATAAATGCAGTAAAAGTAATCTAAAAATAATCACAGATTTATAAATACTAATTAAAATAAGTATAGCTTAATTTGAAAATATATATGAAATTTTTAAAATTATTATTAAACCGTTGTAATTGAATATAGCTGATTGATTTAAACTAGTATGATAGCTAGAAAACGCTTGCATTGCTTCAGCCTCATAACAATTTCAAGATTAGTAACAATAAAATGAAATTAAAATATTATAATAATCTATAGCTTGAGTATGTTTAAGCATAAACAAAGTGTGTAATAGAAAAATCAAGCAAGTGCTCCAACTTCATAACAATTTCATAATTATAACAAATAAAATATTATTTTTTAAAATTAATTAAAAATATTATTCATTTTATTATTATTTAAAATTTATTTGAAATATTACTATTAATGTTTATTTTATTATATTTTAAATTAATTTAAAATATTATTATTTAAATAGAGCAAACAAACAAATGCTTTAGCTTTATTACATTTTCATAATTATTACAAATAAAATATTAGAGTAAATAAAGTTAAATCTTATAATTTTAAATTTACTTAAAATGGTATTGTTATTATTTAAAATTTATTTAAAACAATATTATTATTAATTATTATATTATCATTTAAAAATATTATTATTTAAATAGACAAATCAAACCAATGCCATAATATTTATGTGATTCACAACATTTGCCATGAATGCACTAAAACATATGTGGCATAAAAAAATATACACACAGCAAAATGACATAAACTTGCAGCTAAAAGTGTTTTAGCCAAATGTTTTTACACTCAATCAAAGCGCAAGGCATCAAATTGAATCGCATGCAATCGACAGAAATCGCATGGAATCGCATGGAATCGCATGGAATCGCATGGAATCGCATTGCAATCGCTTGAAATCGTTTGAAATCGCGATTGGAATCAGTGGCTTTAATCTGTGAGCACAACTACTCTATATAGCTGTTTCAATAGCTATTCTGTTCTGTTCTGTTCTCTCTCTCTTCTGGGCTGTAATCAATGCCAATTCAATGGCAACATTGTCAGTGCTGCGGCAAATGCATTAAAAATCCTCAGTGCACTAAAAACGCATGCAAATATCGCATCGAATAGGATTTTCCTATGCCAGTGATGCTTGTGCATCCTTTGCTCCTGCTGCTGCTGCAATTTTCCCATGCATTTACATTTGTGTGTGTGTGTGTGTGTGCATGGAAATAACATTTTTTTTTTGCGCACTTTTCTTTCATTTTTTTTTTTATATTTTACGATGCACAAACAGCCACGGGGGAAATTGTTGGCTGGTAATGAAACGTCTATAAAACTCAAACGAATGCACACACACAAATCGCAAATCATTTATCATAAAAGCGCATAGCTTTACTTTTCCACTCTTTACCTCCTCTGGCCCTCTTCGTCAAGATGGATTTTCAATCCAGCTATTATTCCTTTTTTATACCGCATTATTCCCATTTGTAATCGAGGTGAATGCACCAATTTTTCCTCGACTCAGATTCGTTTCATTCGTTTTATGTGCCACTTCTATACGCAGCTAATCAGAACTGCACTTACCTGTGCCAACGGAAAAGCGGCCTCAATGCAAGCTGAAAATAGCAGGAAAAACACATTAGATTTACCAATTATTCCAGCTAAATTCAACACATTGAAAAAGTCGAAAATAAAAGTTAAATCTCTTAATTCTTTTGGGGTTTTTAAAAAGCATTTCTATTTTATAAATAGTTATATTTCCACATTTCCTCACACAGTTTATACCAATTTAATACAAATTTTGCACTATAATTAGCATGAAAAGTGGCAAATGTATATCTTTTTTCATATTGCAAATATGTTGTAGAAATTAAGCCCCAATTAACCCAATATAGACGTACGTTCGAGTATATCTTTGCCAGTCTGGTTTAATGAGTGCAGTTTGATGTTCAGTCGAGTTAGGAGCGTGCTATTTATCGACAAGCTATAGATACTAGAATGCCATCATATCGCTATGGCTCAATTTAAATTATCTTGTTGGAAAATTGTGAGTGTGACTGAGAGTGAGTGTGATAGATAGAGAGTGTGACAGATAGAGAGTGTGATAGAGACCGAGTTAGAGCGAACGACAGCCGTTCGAACTTGATGGAAAACCTGACACTAGCAGGAAATCAAGGCTCAACTTTGCAGTTTCATGTTCAGACGTTATATGGGCTCGGGTTGTCAACCATTTGACTTTTAATAATAATAATTTTATAAATTGACAATTTGGCTACTGTGTGCCATGAAATTAATTTTTTTTTTAAATTTTTCCTTATGTTTTTTATACACATAAACTTTTGAAAGTTGTTGAAAATGCTGTGTTGGGGCTGCAAAACAACAGCCGCTTAAAGTGGTTTAGTTGAACAATTAAAAAAAACTATTATATTTGTTTAATATAATATTTAAATACCTTGAAAATTAGTGTAATTTCTAAAATTTTAATTATATTTAATATGAATATAATTATTTAAGTATGGCCCTTGTAAAAATTACAATTTGAATCAGCTCTTTATACAAAATAATTTGTATAAATTTATTTCAGTTAATTTTTTTTTAAATATTTAAAATATTTAAAAAATGTATATCATTTGTAAATACTGCAAATCCAATGCTAAACTAGTTATTATCTATAATTTTTTATATTGATTATTTTGTTTTGATTAATTGCACAATTCAATTATATTTCTTCGGCTCAAATTTGTGAACATTTGTGCAGGCTTGTCTGTGTATTTTTTTAATCTCTCTGGAGCTTATGGCATCTACATAATTCGAGCTTGTTTAATCTTTTAACAAGCCAAAAGGATATCAGATGGCTGCCCCAAAGCTTCCAACTTGTATGTAATAAATAATATTTGTCTAATGAATGCAGACCCCAAAGGCAAAATCGTCAAAGAAAAGCGTAAAAAAAGAAATTTATCATTTTTGCAACTGTGTAAAAGTGAAAAGTGTGCAAAATCTAACTAAACTAGACAAGTGAGGTGGGCAGTATTTGAAGACTGTTGGACTGACGGACAGTGGGACAGTGGGCACTCAAATTGTCTGTCCGATCGGACGTTTGTCAAGCATTTGGCGCCAATTAATTATTAACTAACGCCATACACTCACTCCATAGAGCAAGTGTCGTGTTGTAGGCTCTTATTTACAAGCAAGCGTTGAGCTTAAAAATAAAAAATTTAAAAAAAAATCACAAAAAAATAGCAAAAAATCGCATAAAATCGTGAGTTTTTATCCCATATAATTTATGTAAGACATGGCGCACTTGTTGGATTTTACAGCCGTGCTGGTGTCATAAATAACATAAAAAAAATCACAGCATAGCTAAATGTAATTGTAATTATACAAACATTTATTTTTTTAAGTAAATGTAACAAATGTATTTATTTTTTAAATATTTTTTAATTTTTTTGATATTTTTTAACTTATTTAACTTACTTTTTGTTTAATGAAAGTTAATCTTTCTATATTTTTCAACACACTAATTGAAATGTTTTGCTTTTGCGTTTTACAACACTGGTAAGTTTGCTTAACTATTATATTTAATTATATATTATTAAATTTGAGTATTTGATGGATTTTCACTACCTTCACTAAAATCGTTTATATAGATCTAAAATCAAGCAAACCAGAAATGATATATTGCAAGTTTTCGCATAAATTTGAAGAACTTTTCACTGTAATTTTACTATAAAAGAAAATATATTGAAAGGTAAATAATATAAAATTTACAAATAGAAAATTTTTTGAAAAAAATATTGAAGCTTCAGCTTTAGTTGGACTGCAAATTTACGGCATTTGTGCTAAAGGGAATTTGGCCTGAAGTTGAAATTTATATGACACAAAAATCGAACGAAGAGCCAGGCCAGGTTTTATGGCCAAAAATCTTTATCTAGTTAATGGGAAGTCAAAGAAACAGTTAGATAGGGCAAGAGAGAAAAAGACAGGGATGAGTGTGAGATAGTTGTCGATAAAGAGGGATTGAAAGAGGGGAGAATGTGGTGCAACTAGCCGGAAACAGCTCGCACAGCAGGCGGCCACATTGAAGCTGCCTTTGCCTTTGCCTGTCTGCCTCTGCATCTGCTGTTGCTGTTGGTATACTGCTGCTGCTGCTGTTGTTACTGCATCAAAGACAGCAAATTCAAGTGGCAACATGTTTCGACAGCAGCAGCAACAGCAACAGCAGCAGTTGCAACAACAGCAACAGTAATGGCAACTGGATGGCTGCAACTACAAAGTCGTTGGCAGGGCCAGAGGCAAATGCATGCTCCAAACAACAACAACCAAATCAACAACAACAACAACAGCTGCAACAACAACAACAACAACAAACAAGTTGAGGATGGCAACTCCCAGCAACTTGGCAGCTGGGGGCAGCGCTCTATTGAAATCTGCTTTGCTGATTGACGTCGAATGTTGTGGTTTCGGTTACGATATTTGCTACCAAAATACTACAACAACACCAACAACAACAAAAACAACAACAATAACAACAGCAACAACATCAGTAAGAGCTGCATGGACAGCTGGAACAGCAATGATGGCAGCGTTGGCAGCAACTGTGTTGGCCAAGTTAGTTTTGTTACTATTGTGATAGGGCCAACCGGAAGGTCGCTGCAGAATGTTGAACGGCAATGGCAATGGTAAAGGCATTTGGACTCCGTCTCTTTGTGGCAGCCACACTGAATTGTTGCAGCAAAGAAAATTCTCAGATGAAAACTCTCAAACTCAATGCAAATTTGCAGCGATTATTCGATGTCAGTCGATAATTATCAACAAAATTCAATTGGACTTTTATTTGGGTTGAACATTTCAATTGCAATTATTCGAAACTTATATGGAAAATATACCAAATTTCCCAATATTATTTAATAAATAAAAAAAAAATTGTTATAATGTTGGAAAAAAATATTTACTTAAATTTATTAAATTAAACAGTTAAATAAATTTGCAATTGCAATAATTCTATTCAATAAATACACATCATAAATAGTTTAAAAATAATTATACAAAATAAATATTCAAAGTAAATATACAAAATTAAATATACAAAATTAAATGTACAAAAATTACATAGTTTTAAATATATATTATAATGAAAATATATGAAATTTAAAATATAAATAGTAAAAATAAATAAATTTAAAAATTACACACAGATTAAATATATTTTTCCGATAATTATTTATGTTTTAAATATTAAATCTATTACATATAGTCTTGGGGTTAAATTAAATACAAAATTTATTAAATTAAATTTAAAATAAATTAAATATATGTATTAAATTAAAATAATTATTTTTTTAATATAGATATATTTATAAAATATTTAAAAATATATTTATTTTATAATATAACTAATAATATAATTTAGATAAATTTTTTTCACTAAAAAAATCCAAAATCGAAGTATTTTTTAACACTGTAGTATATGGTAGAACAACATTCAATTAAAAAGTTATTAAAAACTTTATAAACCTTAGCTGCAACATAAGCAGTAAATCAACTAAACATAAATGCTTTGCTCAACACTTGTCAAGATTTGATTGTTTATTGACAACTTGGAATAGTTGCAACAAAAAAGACTTGCTGGCAGCAATACCTCAATAATTAAACTCTAGTCGTAATATTTAATTAACATTAAATTATGTTGTTTGTTTTGCTGTTATTTCTTTTCTTTTAACTGCACATTTAACTATGTAATGTAAATGTTTAATAATTTTTGTTTGCCTTCACTTTCGATCAGTTCACAGAAATTGCATTGAATTGCATTGAATTGAAATTGAAATTGAAATTGAATTGTTTCGTTAAGCTGCGTTTGTTTCGTCAAGCGTGAGCGACGGCAACGGCGACGGCGACGGCGGCGGCAGATCGAAAGCTGAGCTTAAGCTGAGAATTAAAACGCGTGCGCGAAACTAAAACGCGAGCGACTTTTCTTAATGATTTAAACATCAAAGTAAAACGTTTTAATTATACAAAAAATGTTTAATTAATTTGTTAGTATTTTTTTAAATTCTTTGCTATTATGCGTCGCTGCGTTGCGCTGCGGCTAGGCTAGGCTGCTGAGCTGCTACTGGGCGTTAGAATTGCAAGCGCGACTACAACGACGACGACGACGACAACGAGAACGAGCAACAAAACTAACGACAATGACGACAATGACGACAACGACGACGGCGACGACGACGACGACGGCGACGACGCAGCAGCTATAACTAGAACCGTACGTTCAGAATGTCAAATGTAGACTGAAGCCAGCGTCAGCGCCAGCAGCAGGTGCAGCTATATCGAAGCAGAACTAACAGCAGCAGCAGCAGCAGCAGCAGCATTTGCAATGAAATGCGCTTCTTATGCGAAATGTTCTGAGCTCCATTCCCCTTTACCCCCTCTCCAACTGAGCTCTCTAAATAGCATTACTTCACTCATACGCTAAGAAGCAACGTCAGCGCCAATAGTTGCACTCGACATCAGCGTCGACGTCGACGTCAACTTCAGCGTCGGCGTTAACGTCAACGTCAACGTAGCAGCATTTGCAGTCAGCGTCATTGCTGTCGTTGCACTCAATGCGCTGTCGGCTGCAATGCTTCGGCTGCACTGCTTCGGTTCGGCTTTTGACTTCGGCTAGCCGAAGGCTGAAGGCAGTTTTCGTTACGAAGTCAAGGCAGGACAAGTAGAATGACAAGAGCAACAGAAAATACGAAGACGCTTTGCGGTTCAAGTAGCTGTTAAAGCGAGCACTGTTAAGTTAACAGCGGTATGTTAACATTGCAATGCAAGCAGGAAGTCAAGTTCGGAAATGCAACAACTGCAACAGAACGAGCATTAACAGTAAAAGAGAGTGGGTGATAATAAGAGAGAGTGAGGAAGGGAAGTAGAGAAAGGGAGAGAGATAAAGAAAGAGTGAGACGGAGAGAAAGAAAGAGAGAGAGAGAGAGAAAGAGAGAGAGGGAGAGAGAGAGAGAGAGAGATAAAAAGACAGGGAAAGAAAATGAGAAAGGGAAAGAAAGAGAAGGAGAAAGAAAGAGAAAGATATAGATAGAAAGAGAAAGAGCGATAGTCATTGGAGAACAGTGAAAGTGAAAAATGAAAGAGCATTCCATCTAGCAATATTTCTATTTGAATTTTCATATTTTAATGCATTTCAAAGAAATATTTCTATTTTCTTTTGACTGCATAGTCAATCCTCGTTCCGCCAAGTGTCGCAAGTGTCATTTCGTCGTGTGATTTTAGCTCAATTTCGCAGTGGCAACTTGCCATATGTTTTGTTTACCTTATGACAACAAATCAAATAAAATTGTTGTGCCGCTTTTCCGTCCGTCTCTCTGTCTGTATGTCTGTATGTCTGTCACAGCCAAAGAGCGCGCCATGGCAACATAGACAACACGCAAAGCTCTTTTAACATGCGCCTCTTCTCTTTGAGCTTTTAGTTTTACTCTTAAGCTTAAGTTGCACTCAACTCAATTTGAGTCATTCAGAGACACTCAGAGAGCATTCATTGAGCAAGCGCATGCTATTCGAATTTTTGCGCTCATTGAGCGGATTGCACTGTTACTGTACCCAGTATAACACAGAGTTAACAGTGGTGGCATTAATAATGTGCACAGCTCAAATACTTTTAAAAATTGCTGCGAAATTAATACTAAGTAAATAAAATATAATTAGATATAGTATATATATATATATATATATATATTAAAATTTTATAATATTTTTGAAAATATAATGAAATATAATAAAATATAATGAAATAAAATAAAATAAAATATAACAAAATTTAAAAATTTTATAAAATTTAATAAAATACAATAAAATATAATTAAGTATAATAAAATATAAAAAAATATACGAAAAATTAATAAAATATAATAAAATATAATTCATTATAATAAAATAGATTAAAATTTAATGAAATATAATAAAATATAATGAAATATATTAAAATATATTATAATATAATTATATATAAGAAAATATAATTGAAAATTTAATAAAATATTTGTATTAAATAGTATTCAAAAATTATTTATTTTTAAGTCCATACGATAATTATTCATTTGCAATAAAATTTTTATTACATATAATGAAATATAATAACATTTTGTAAATTATTATTTTTAAATAGTATTCAAAAATAAATATAAATTTAAATATATGCGAATGTCTTTCTGGCCATAGAATGCAGTTGAATAACAAACAAAATTCTGATTTTGCAGCTAATCTTCATTTTGTGGCTATGCTCGAGTAAGTGGTTGTAGAAAGTGTAAGGGTAGGTAAGGGTATATTAATAACATAGGGTATACAGAAAGACACAAAATGAAAACGAGAAAGTGGAAGGTGAAGAAAACAATCGAAGCAGAGCAAGTGGAAGAGAAAGAGAGAATAATACAATGATGGAGAGAGAAGGAAAGTAAGATTGACAGAAAGAGTACGAGAACAAGAATGTATAAGGTGTTAGAGTGAAGTGATAAACATAGGAAAGAGTGTATGGAGTAAGAACTACAAACAATTAAACATGCAATGCAAACTTTTGTGTGAGCGTATAGAGATTATATGGAGTAGAACTGCATGCAACTCACAACCACAGTAACAATTGAAGCTTAATAAGAAGAATAACAACAACAACTGTCAAACAAAAGCAACAACAACAAACAACAACGACAATAACTACAATAACAACAACAACAAAAAAACCAACTGCATTCTTCACCTTTATTCTGAACTTCGTCGCATTATAAATTTCAGTCAGGTTTCTAATAACTTTTGAATTAATCATCATCTTCCGTTGGTTTTGTCGCCTCCTGTTTTTGCCGTCACGCACACACGCACACAGACTATGAAGTTGACACTTCCTGTACTGTAGATGGCGCCACAGCGCATTGCGTGGCAAATGAAATGAAATCCACATTGAATATGGCCTCAGGGTTTTGGCTTATGGAGCAAATGTGATGGCAAGCAAAAGAGTACAACAGTCGAGTGCACTGGAATAACAATTTGGATTGTTTACTTATTATTATTATTAAATATTATATTTTTTTAACATATTTATTTCACTTGTTTTGAACTCAATTTTAAGGCTTTCGACTTGACTTTGTAGTTGAATAGATTTAAATTTATATCTGTTCCATTTATTATACAAATTATTGAAATATTTTGTTCAGCTGTTCGCATTTAATGAATGCAAATACCCCACTTTAAAGCTTTTTAAGGGTATCGCTTAGAAAAACTTTGAATTCGTTTTCTTCTTCTAGCTACAGCTTCTACACCCATTGTCTTGTTTTGTGCTCTGCTTTTCGCTCATTTTTATCAACAATGTTGTGTGCATAATATTTGTATATATATATATATTAAAAATGTACAAGGTCCTCCCGTTATGCTACCTTTGCCTTCCTTTGCGCTTTGAGTTGGGTGTAAATTACAGCAAACATTGCGCATACGCCGCATTTGCCGCTGACTTGAGACGACTTCAGTTGCTGCTGCTGCTTGTTACTGACTGGCAAATTATTATTAAGCAAGCAGCGTCTAGTCTAGACTACATACAGCTCTATACACACACATAGATACACCTGTACATAAAACTTTAATAAATTTGGTTTGTATTTTGATAACTTGAAACTTTGTCTGTCAGGTAGAAAATTGTTGCCGCTTTTCCCTCTAGCCACAATCTATGCTGTGCACACTTCATCATCATTAGTGCCATCAGTTTGCTCTTTCTTTCTCCCTCTCTCTCTCTCTCACTCTGTATCTTTATATTTTTGTTGTGGCATAAATAATTTTCAGTTTTTCGCAGATATTTCGCTACAATTCTAATTGCATAATTTGTCTTTTTTGCCAACTTGCTGCGGTCTTAACGCGATTATTTATAGTTACCAAAAGCGTATTATGCAGCTCTTGCCACGCCCCCACTTCCCATTACCCGCCACTAGCTAAGCTAATAAGCTTCAGGTGAAATTAGCTGAAATTTTAGCTTCAAGCTCTAAATTTATGTCCTCAAAGATGCCCATTAAATCTGCTGCATTTATTTATTATTAAGAACACTTGAGCACGTTATTAGGGCAAATACTGGAGAAACTACATAATCCATTCATTAGTATAAATTATTTTATAATTTATAATGGCGAATAAATAAATTAAGTCCAATGGTTGTAGGTATAATTTGTTTGTAAAGTTAATATAATATTTCAAATGATACAACTAAATAATTAAAAAATAAATTAATTTAATTAATTATTTATAACAATAATATTAATATAATTATAATAATAAGAACATTAATAGTTATAAAAATAATAATATAATTAATAAATATATAGTAATATAA
>JBANCZ010003109.1:0-13597 GCA_037040025.1 Sphaerogastrella javana
CCTAGCACTCCGTCGAACAGCTCCTTAGCTCAATCAACCCAACCAGACCCCAAATCGAAAAAACCCCTTTACCCCCACGCCCATGGCCATGGCCCACTAGTGCTTGTGCCCCTAGCGCTACCCATGTTTGACAATTTATGACATTAATGGCATCGCCATCGTCTTTGGCATTGTGCTGCTGCTCCCAGTCAAATGCGGTCCAAACGACTGCCATTTTCTAAACTTACGTTTGCCACACCCTGCACCCCGATCTCCGCACCTTGTCATCCGTCGGCATACTTGTTGTTGTTGTTGTTGTCGCCATAAAAATGTGGCCAGAAACCGGTGTGTGTGTGTGTGTGTATTGTGCTGCCAATGGCGTGCTAGCCATGGCTATAGCCACATCCATTATTATTATAGTCATGCCACAGCTCTTATTCGCTGGCATACTTCTCCGCCCCCCTCTCAACCTCTATGCCTCTGCTCTTTTTCGGCTTGCGTGCCACATTTGGCTGTGGCACGTACATACGTGCAGCTATGCTGTGCCGCCGTCGCTGTTTTGCTGCACGCGATCTGATAATATATAATTTCTTTTCAGTTTCTTTTTTCTTGTTTTTTATTTTCTGTTTTCCTTCCTTTTGGCATTTATAATGCTGCGTGCCAGGGCGCGGCTTGGCTCCAACTGGCGGCTCTGTCTGTTGGTTTCGTTGTTGCTTTTGCATATATGCATTGCTCCACACACACACACACACACACACACACACATGCGCATAATCATAAAGCGTTTCCTCTTCGTGTCGCATGTTGCCACTTCCACTTTGATGTGCGCCATTTTGAATTTCTCTCCCCGTATGTGTGTGTGTGTGTGTGTGTGTGTGTCTGTGCAGCGAAAGAGTTATTTATTGCTGCCCCTATCCACTCCCCACACTCCACACTGATGCATTAGTGAGCATTTTATGGAAATTATACAGTTGAACTCATTTCTAGCTTAAAACATGTTTAAGTGCCGTCGGCATTAAAATAAAACTAATGATTTTTAGTCACAGCTTCATATAGTTTTTGCTGTTATTCTAGATTCTTCTTCCAAGTCTAGATTCAAGCCGCAGTATGGCAGTCCTTTTTTGTAACCTGAGCACATTCTACAGTCTGGTCACACTTTTCAAGCTTCAGATTCAAGCCGTAGTACGGCAGTCCTTTTTTCAAGCCTCAGCACTTTCTACAGTCTGGTCACACTTTTCAAGCTCTAGATTCAAGCGGCAGTATGGCAGTCTTTTTTTCTAGCCTGAGCACATTCTACAGTCTGGCCACACTTTTCTAACTTTAGCCAAGTCCACAACCTTTTTTCTTCTCTCTCCCTATCATAATTTATAGTCCGTTGCGCCTAGCTAATAAGAGCCTAAGCTGTGCGACAGAGCTTAAAAGCTATAGTACAACAGATATATATAAATAAATTTGTTTTAGCCATTTCACATTGATTTACATGCTTTTTCCCTAAACCCTTTTAATTTAGTGAGAGGCGAGAGTAAGCTTCAGTCGCAAAGGTAGTAAATTTCCAAGGATGCTGACAGAAGAGAAAGGAGGAAGTAAAGGAAAGGAAAGGAAAGTGTGGCAAAAGAGCAGATATAAAATAAACGTCAAATCGAATCAAATGATTTTATGATGTAATTTGAGCTAATATTTACGATATAACAGCATCTAAAACAGCAGCAAAATGCCAAATAAATGTTATTGTTATATTGTCGCTTGGGTGGTGAGTTTGCCCAGTAGTTGTTACTGTTATTGTTATTCTTTCTTGTTGTTCTTCTTGTTGTTGTTGTTGTTGTTGCCTCTGCTTGACTTACATTTATGATGCTCTCAGTCTTGTTCTCTCTCCCTCTCTCTCTCATTCACACCCACTGCCAGTCCCTATGATGCTTAAACTTGCGCAAAAAAAAAGTAAAAGCAAAAGCGCAAAAATTTGCGCTCAACTTTAAGCTGCAGCAGAACTTAAGAAAAAAAGAAAAACAAATTGTTGAGTGTTGAAAAGTCAAGCGAAAAGGCTGCTGCCCTGGCGTAGCCTCTGCCTCTCACTCTATTTCTCTCTTTGCCTCTCTCTCTTTCTCTGCCTTTTTCTCTTTGACATCCCAGGGGTGCAATAAACGAAATTGCAGCTCTGTGTAGCCTAGTGCGTACGACTGTGCGTGCAAAAGAGACAGCGAAACAAAAGCTTTAATTTCTGAATTTAAATGGCATAAGAGAAAAAAGAAAGATAGAGAGAGAGAGGGAGAGGGAGAGAGAAAGAGAGAGAGAGCGAGCACAAAATAGAGAGCACTTAACAAGGGGAAGGGAGAGCGCCGCAAATCGTTGTAGCAGGTAACAAATGTCTCCCAATAGAGTTAGCTATGCACAGTTTCTTGCTGTTCTCTCTCTCCGTTTGACATTACGTCTGTGTGTGTGTCCCATTGTCATCATCGTAATCTTGGGCAATGCCCAACCACAGCTCAAGCTGCGGCATGCAAGTGACAAATTAATGCACCACAGGCAGTAGAAGCCACGCATAGAGTATCTTCTCTCATTTAAGAGTGGGCAGCGGCAAGGACAATGGCAGCGGCAAGGGCAAGAGGAAGGGCAAAGACAACCACCGTTACTAACCACAACAGTAGACACACTGAATGCCGAACAGTTACAGTAAACAGTTAATAGTTACTACACTGAGTGTCCTTGTGATATGCCCGCTGGGAACTGAGCCACATAATTGCGGCAATCTGTTGGTCTTTCACACATTTATGCATGTCCGGCTTGACGCTTCTTCTGTTCCTTCCACTTCTTTTGCCCGTTTTCCAATTACCATTTGTCTTTACAGCTGTTGAAAAAAATCAGCGTTCAAAATCGAGCTACTAGTTTGCCATGTCATATATAATTATTTATATAATTTATAGCCCAAAATCGTCAATTGTCTATCGATAGTCATTTATGGGTTTAACACTGTTCTAATTTGTCTCTCTGTGTACTCTGTATACGATCGTAATAAAAAACAATCAATTTGGTGTATATATGTTTATAAATAAATTACATAATCGCATGCGCTATAGAATCTTAGAGCCCCAAGCGATTTCAATTGGTATTTGCTATTTACACTTAGATTCCTTTGTCGGCAAAAAAAGATACAAACAACAACAACAACTAGAGTGAGACACTTGGAGATACAGTTACTCCGTTTGCTCATAAAACAATTGTGAATTATTACACTGAGAGAGATATTGTCTACATATTATTGATAAGGTCAGGGCCAGGCCACAAGAAGGCAATTGTTTAGAATTTCTTGTTTCCCATTCGAGCAGCCGTACAAAGTCGACCAAACGATCATAAATGAGAAATGCAATTATATACAGAAACTATTAGTAATACCAAGACTTGAACTTTGTACTAATGGTATTACCTATAGTTTCTATAACCGTAAATTAATATATAAGTTTGAGGGCCTTAATTGAGCATTTGCAAATGCACTTTAGATTGTCTTGGTGAAGTCCACAGGAAATCAGAGATTTGGTGTAAGAATATTATGACAAGTTTATACAGTGCATAGTATAACAATATTATGGCATGATTATATAGTATTTAGTATAATAATATTATGAAAATTTAATATAGTATATAGTAGAAGAGACGCCAGATTTTTTATTTAGATTATAGATCGAAAAGTTTCGACCTTTTCTTGCAGTGTTTAATATATATCGTTGTGAATGAAATTGCGCCTCATTAGCCAGAACTAGGGCCGTCCGTATATATAGACATATAGACACTCGATGTACAACCAATAGCTATTAAAGCTTATCGACGAAGCCGTTGCAAAGCCCTGCAACATCATTTAACAGTTATACGGACAACATGTTGATGACTCTGATTGCAACTTGGAGTCGAATCGAATCGAATCGAATCGAGTCGCATTGGAGTTGCATGTTGATATAGACCTCAACTTGGATTAGGGTAGTGCGTGTGAGTGATCATTTGAACTATGCCGACGCATATATGTGAACTACGATATGTAATGTCAACTAATCCATCATTCAGCCTATATGGAAGAGAGAACGATCCAACGATTTACAATTACAAATCATAGCGACATTTAATGGAGTTGACCCATGCAGTGGGTATAGTAAAGGGGGTCTTACGTATAACTTTTATAAATTACTGTTATGCCCTGCCTGTACCTTTCCCCTGTCTGAAAAGAAAAAGGTGCCAGTGACAAAGTCATAAAAAAATGTCACACCTTTTTCCAACAGAAAAACACAGAAAAAAAGAGGCACAGCACGAGCATTCTTTTTTTTTTGTGTTATTTAATTACGAATAAAATATATTTGTGCTTTTAAGACTGGCAATAATATAATGAAGGAGCATACAAAAACAAAGTGCAAGTAATATTATAGATATCAGTTAAGCAGATGTGTTTTTTTGGATCTTTTTTTTTTTTTTGGATAATATACTATAGCATATACTTTTAAAACTTTTCCTTTTCGAGTATTTGCAAAAATGACTTTGGTTTTTTGCTTATTTTGAATTTTTTTTCAAGTTGCATATCTTATCGTAACGTTCAGCTTTAGATCTGGCGAAGATCTCCCCGCTAAGGTCTGTTTGTCTAGAACACAGACAACTTTGCTTGCTTATTTGCTAAATAGTATAAAAAAAAAAAAAAAACTGAGACTAATCATAGTAATAGTGTTCGTATTTATTTATGTGCAGATAATAAAACACTCAGTATGGGTTAGTAACTTTATAGTTTTATATATGGTATATACAATTTGCTGGATTATATGGTTATGACCGTGAAGGTCAGATACAACCTAGCACCATCAACCCAACACCAGCCCCTTCCACAACTCCAATGCCGCACATAACGAACAAAAAACAATAAGAACAAATATGTTCTAGTTTCTTTTTTTCTCTTCTTTTGTTTACACAGCGTGTACAGGTGTGAGAAATTGGAACTGAAAGTGGCAAACAGATAAAACATTATGCATAGGTTAAAAATTCTATAGATTCCATATACAAAGTTGGTTTCCTTAAGGACTTTTGCTCTTAAAAGCACAAAATATATAGTTGAATAGGTTTATAAATGGGATGCATTATTATTTCATAGAAATTTGAATAATGTAGAATTATTATGACTAGAGTAAACCCATATATCCTAAAGCAAACGTAGTTAAACCTTTTAAAGAAAGATTGCGGGGCCTTTCATTATAACTGTCCGTAGTAACAAGACATTTACTTACTTCTTCTGTATCTATCTATCTATCTTTTGCCATTTTTAGTTTACATTTTTATGATATTTGCCCTGTGTTTTACACATCATTGTGAAATGATATAATGACATAAAAGAATCTATTTGTTTTATATAGTATGTAATTTGCTCTCCGAATTTACTCAAGGAAATCCCGCTTTATAATTGTGGCGTTATTTCTGTCATAATATCTTTGCTCTAATATTATTTTTGCTTTTTAATGATCACAAATATTTGAGCACTTCCTCAAATCTAGCGTTGCCAAAGTCTGTGTCAACAGCTTTTTTTTCGGCTATCAGTCTAAGCTATAAGTCATAACCCATATTATGGCTTCTATAACGCCTTAGGCCAGTTATCAGCACATTTGAGCCAACTCAACTCATACACGCGCTAGTCGAAGCGTCTAACTGGCTCACTAAAATTTGCAAGCAGACTGAAAATTTGATATTTATGTGCATAGATGATGAAAAAGCGCGGAAAAACAACGATACTCCAACATTTGTAGAATTGTAGATTAAAAATCGTGGAAGAAGGCTTTAAGTTTTATGCCACGATTGCCACATTCGACTAAGCATACAGCTAACAGAAAATATATATAAAAAAAAAAAAAAAACGCGCTCATGATGACGACCAAAGCAGATTCAAAAGACTACCAACTCTGGCTGGCTATAAATTCACGTCTAAACAAAAGTGTAAAAAATAAATACGACCCGCAAGCAGCAGGCAGATAAGAAAAACAGAAACCCTCCCACCAAAAATTTAAAGTCTATGAGTTCTAGCTGAAATTTTGTGTGTGTGTGTGAGTGTTTTTTGTTTTTGGGCAGCTTAGGAAATGCCATAGCTTAGGAAAAACTATTTTTTTTTGACTGATGATGCAATTCGTTAGAAATTTCAACAACAAAATTTGAATGCTACAGTTTTGATTTAGATTTGGCATAATATATAATCCGCTCAATTCATATATCATGGCAAGGTGTGTAGCGTATTTGAAGTTCTTTAACACCTACACATACTTCTGACGCTGTATCTAGCTCTCTCTATCTCCCTCTTTATCTCTGACTATCTCGTTTCGTCCATTTAAACTTATAATCTGTGAAAATATTTGTATGTTTACCTTCTTGTTTGCTCGATTTTAATTGTGGTTTTACAAATGCACGAGCTGCGAGTGCTACATAGAAAATTAGAGCAAAATCCCAACCACAGAAAAGAAGAAAAAAAAAATGAAATGCAAACATTTTCAGTTCTTTTTTTTTCTCAACTATTACTCTGATAGCCGTCGGGGTAATCTTGTTGTTTATATATATATATATTTTTTTTTGGTAGAGTTGCCCTGGAGTGTGTGCGTGTTTATCACGTAAGCAGACACAGATTGGTAGATAGGGATAGGGTGGAGACGGACGGCGAGAACTGTGTCATGACATGATCCCGTGGCCTTTTTCATGCCTTGTCTTTAGGCTGACAAGATGTGAGACATCTATTTGAATTTTGATTGACTAATTGCGCAGCTAATCAACATTTGGAGGGGGTTGGGAGGTTACCTAGAGTGTGGGCTAGTGATAGCGCCATTTGGTAACAGTTCATCTTGGGGGTTTTGGCTTTGGGTTTTGGGGCCTGCGTTGTCTCTCAGGTGTCTCTGGGCGGCAAAGGCTACTCATTTTGATGTCTACCGCATTGTGTGACGACTTTTTGATCAAGACAGTGAGACGGGCAGACAGACACAGAGACATACACTCAGTCTGAGAAATTTGCCTTTTTTATGGTCCTATCTTAATTCAAATATTGTCAGATCTTTCGCTTACTCTCTCTCTACTTCTACCTCTACCTCATGGTCTCTCTCTCCTTCTCTCTCCCCTTCTCTCTTTGCCTGTGGTGTAGCTTCATTATGATGTTGTGGTTGTGCATATAGGTATATAGTATGAGAGTCTGATATGTTTGTCCAACCAGACGCCAGTCAAGTCACTCACATCACGTTTCACATTTCACATTTCACATGCCGTGAAATGACGACAACGTTGCACACACAAAACCCATTTCTTCATCTTCTTTTTTCTTTTTGGCTACCCCCAAAGTTAAATAACTTAAAAAAATATATATATTAAATAATGTGTAGCGGCTATAGGATGATATAGTGTGTAAACACAATCTGTATTATATTAACTAAGCGTTAAATATCGTTTTGTTGCGTCAGGAATATTTGAAGAAATTGATCCAAGAATTAAAATTAAGAAATATTTGAAGAAATTGATCGGAGAATAAACTGATAATTATTATTCGTACTGACCTTGTAATCGTTCCTTTTACTTCTTATGGATATTTGCATGATTAGATATATGTAAATTATATGTATAATCATTATATATAATTTTAATTTTTACGCCTTTTTCAATCCGACTAATCACACTCTTTACAATTCTTTGTTTTTCTTGCAGGCAAAACTCGCACCAAGGATAAGTACCGCGTGGTTTACACGGATTATCAGCGCCTGGAGCTGGAGAAGGAGTACTGCACCTCACGCTACATAACCATACGCCGGAAGAGCGAACTGGCACAGGCTCTGTCGCTGTCGGAGCGTCAGGTGAAGATCTGGTTTCAGAATCGACGCGCCAAGGAGCGCAAACAGAACAAAAAGGGCAGCGATCCGAATGCGCCGGGAATGTTGCCACATGCGGAATATGGACACCTCATACATGATCCCAAGGTCAAGATGGATGCACAGCTGCATTCGCTGCAGCATACATTCAACACGCTGAATCCCATGAATATGAATTTACCAGCCATGCGTCTGCATCCGCATCTGGCGGCACACACTCACTCCCTGGCCGCAGCAGCAGCCAGTCATCCGTCGATGAATCACAGCTCGTCCTCCGCGGTGGGTCTGGGCGCGCTCTCAATGTGACATGACTATGCGACGGCGGATGCAGTGGGTGATGAGGCGCACACCTATGGCGGCCACAGTGGAGCAGCAACAGTTGCAGCTACAACTGCTGGGAATTACATGGAACAGCAGCAGCAGCAGCAGCAGCAACAGATGCACAGTGGAGCTGCATTTGCAACATGTCCTAGTGATCTGACAGTGGATATGGCATAGATAGGAATTTTGTTTAGTAAAACAACCGCAAGAATTGCAACAGTCAGACTGTTGTAATTGCATATTCAATGTGTGGCATGTGGCATCTATGTATATACATATCTATGTGTGTGCGTGTGTGCGTGAGTTTGTGTGTGTGTGTGTATGTGGGTGTGGCAACTGGCAGCGGCAAGCGTCTTGTATAAGGCACGTTGTTGACCTTTTGTGATTGTATATGCTTTAAGGCGTTTCACGCTGACCAGTGTCCTTGAATATCCAGCCCAGAACGAGGGTTGCAGCATAAAATACAACATATATACATATCGATAAATATGTAATTGATCTAAACGCCTAGATCGTATGAAATCGATGTTTTATTTTGTGTATATATGCATTAAGTATAAATTTTGTAATTTTTATTTTTTTTTATTATATATATATTTTATGATTTTGTATTTTTGGAAATTATGTATTATGTTTGTTTTGTGTTTAAGCGTCAGAATTGATGAATTAGATTTACTTTACACTTAAACTTAATGATAATAATATTAATATAAAGTGTTAGATCTTAAGTCGTTTAAGTAAACAAATCCATTATATCAATATATAGAATAACCCCAATTGAAACTCTATGCATTTATGTATAGCCGTCCCGACTAGTGTTTGCTTTGCAAAAAATCAATTCTTAGTTTAGTTAAAAACCTAAAAAACCGAAATAAAACAAAATTTCTTAGATATGATGCAATTAAAATTCGCACTCTTACACACATACACTCCCATACACGCACACACACACACACACACGCACACACACACATGCACACACTTGTATATATGTAACACAGTTTATTATCTTTTAATGTTGTAATAACAATTAATTAGTTCATAGTTTAATTTAATGTTGAATTCAACAAGAGAAAAGACAAAAAAAAATATACAAATAATTAGATACACATTTTGTGCACCAGCTGCAAATACATATACATAATATATATATATATATATACATATATACATAAATAAATGAATGTATAACACTTGCGCCTACATATCAAATGGTTTAATAATTAGTTAAATTATGACTACACTTAATTTACATGTGCTATTTGAAAATTTGAAAATATTCATAAAATAATAATAAAAAAAACGATCAACAAAAAATTATGTGTGTTTTTGTGTAAGGATTTCTAGGGTTAAGCCGATTCGCTCTAGAAATCGCAGGCTGAGAGCTGTCAATAGTTTTTCTATTGTTCTTGTTGTTGTTGTCCCGCTTTTGTCAACGCCTTCGTCGCCCAAACGCCATTGATGCGCTGTGTGCACTATTGCTAGCTCTCTCGCACTGCTGCATATGTGCACTGCGCCAGTTAACGTGCGTGCTGAATGCCATTTGCTTGGAGTAAAACGTAAACAACTTATTTTGCTCTAATTGCACATGCAAACACATTAATTTACATACATTTAATATATGCGCATTGTTACGCTCTGAAAATAACAATATTCCAGAGCCAATAAACATTTACACATACATATTTACAAGCATACATACGTGCATGCATAAAATTGCACTTTAAGCTGCATTCAAACAAGTCTCGTAGCATTCAGCTTTGAGCGTCGGGCTCACAAATTAGTGCTGCCCACTTGAGCCCGAAAACTGTTTTATATAGCTTTCTCGCTTCGATTGATTTACGATATACACTTTCCGATTTATTAAGGCCTGCCAATTAATACATAGTAAGTTTTTATAAAATGAGTATATACTCATATATATAATATATATGTCATATGTATACTATATATCGTATCGATACAAACTATCGAAGGGCAGCCAGTCGAGTCAAAATGTAAAAGTCAAATACATAAAAGTATAACGAAAGAATTAACATTTTTTCACAGCAATAAATACATAAAACTTCAATATGCACACAGACACAGACACACATATATATATGCATAAGGCATAAAATTTATAATCTTTTTGCATTGGATGCTGAGCCAGGCCATTGTCATCACTAATAGAGACATACCGATAAGCAGCTGAACAGTCGAACGCAACGTTGCAGCCGAAAAGAGAACACCAAAAAGAACTTCAAATTTTAACACGGACAGATAGACAGACAAACATGTATACGTAATTTTTTTTTTTTTAGACCCTGTATTTTAAAACGCAGAAGGGTTTATAAACTTTGTGTAACAGGCAAAAGAAGGCATGACACATCCCATAATGTAATTATATTCTTGATGTAAATGAATAAATAAATTTATAACACAATGTTAAATATTACTAAGATGACTGCTAAATATTAGCAGTTACGTAGTATTTTAAAGTAAGTTAAGATTTAAATTCAATATCATTGTCATTATGATTTCAGGGTTAAAGATCTGTTTTAACAAAGGAAATGTTAGAGAGAGCGAGAGAGACAGACAGACTTCAAGACTGACAGACAGACAGTGCAGTATCCCCAAAGTACTATACTGTTTTAAAGGTACTAGACACAGGGTCCCTACTATTGAGAACCACCCCTACTGTCGAATATTTTTTCTTTTCTTTCTTATTTTCTTATTTTTTTTTTTTTTTTTTTGAACTACCATAAACTTTTATGAGGCATACGCGTCTCAAACGACGTCTCAGACGACAATGGGGCGCAGCTGTAAGCAGAAGTTACGATGATTGGACAGCATAATACACTACGGATATCGGTTATATCTCTAGGGGTCAATTCTGTGCAATCCGATGGGTGCCAATTAAGACAGCAGCAGCAGCAGCAGCAGCAGCAGCGAACAGCCGCCATATCATAAAACTTTTTCCGTTTCTCAAAAAGATCATACGTGCATTTTATGGCAGCCATGCGATCTTGTTCTTGGCCAGAGTGTGCGGGGGGGGGGGGCTGCCAACTGCATTTTCTACTTCAACCACCGTTCACAAGAAAGAGTGACCGTATATCGTAAATCACATGAGCATTAGAGGGCTCGCTTTTTATACATTTTAGAGAATGTCAAACTTGACACAAAATGGCGCAGATGAATAGGAAAAACAGAGAGACAGAGAACAAAATAGGGAAAACAAAAACATAAGCTGTGAATTCTCAGTAATTGCAACTGTTGCAACATTTCTATACACATTTGTATTTGTATTTGTGTGCGTATTTGTATTTGTATTTGTATTTGTATTTGTATTTGTATTTGTGTAATGCAGTAGCTGCCCAAAAGAGTCGGCTAAAGTCAAACACTTTGTTTCCACATTATTCGTTACACCCAACTGACCAAGCCAAAAGGCCAGTCGGAGCGAAGAGGAGAGTGCACCAGCATGTGAATTCCAATTTAACTCGAATTTATCGAAATCGGCATGAACAAATGCAAACAAGCCGTTCAATTCAAAGTGCGCGCCTGCGCGTATGACTATGCAGCCTGCGTTTATACCGTAAACTCTTTCTCCCTTTTGGCCTGTGTACCGTTTTTTCTGCTTGCGTTTTTTTTCGTTAATTTTTATTTTTTTTTTGTTTTTTAGCATGTAAGTGTGAAAATGTAGTACACACTTCCTTTTATCTGCTGACGTATTTGCCTACTTAGACTGGGTTTTTTTTTTTGCATTGCATTGCATTTGCCTTGCATTTGCTTACATAAAAGTCAAAATATTTTGGGTTTCGCAGCTCCCGCTGACTCAAGTTGTCTCATGTTTTCTTTTTAGCAATCTATATAGCGTTTCGGTTTGATTTTGTTGCTGTTGGTGTTGTTGTTGTTGTCGTTCTAACAAATCTAGACAGGTTGTATATTTTCAGAAACGTTTCGTTTGGCTCTGCACATTTCCGATTTTGTTAATCTGCTGCATAATAAATCAACTGGCCGAGCGCCTCTCCAACAGCACGAGGGTGGGCTGAAAAGTTGGCAACTTTAGCGAGCGGGAAAATCAAAAACTAGAGATTATATTGTTGAATTGGGCGGAAAAGACTACAGAAAAGGATAGAATTAGGATGACTATGGGGAGAAGAAAGCAAACTTCTTTGGGAGCAAATATTTCACAGAAGCATTGCTGACATATAGAAAAATATGTAGAAATACAAGGTTTTCTTTGTAAAACGGAAGAAGTGTGTAAGGATCTGGCTAACAAACTATAGCAAAAATTTAAAAAAAATAGCAAAAATTTCGTAAATCATTGTTTGGTTGAATATTTTTGAAACTACCCTCGCAATTGTTGTTGCTGTTCTTGCAAAGCGTAGGGCTGTTCGCTTGTTGGGCTGGAGGTACTTCAGATCGCCTCTTCTCACTGCAGCAAGTGTTTCCAGCTAAGTGATATATATATATATATATGTATATATACATATACATGCTTAACAACTAATCGCTTTAGATTTGAGTGTCGCAGCTCGGCGTTTGTAATTGATAAAACCTATACAAAAACAAATTGGAATTATATAATACCTTCAAGTTGTCACTGTACTGAAATTTTTGTAAATTTGTTTATAGATTTGTGGATGAAGATTAAACAAAAAGTAACACCCACACAGCCATCACATGACTGCATTCACACTTAGCATATGGTTTAAAGCGTGATTTTAATTTGGGCCTTAATACAAATGAATGCAAAATTATTTGAAGACTTAAGCAAAATATTTAAAGACTTGACTCTTTATGAAGATCTTAGTTGCAGCCTAAACTAGTTAATTAATTGATATATATATGTGCATATAGTATATTGCATATATTTGCCTCTTTACGCCTACAACGCCCATTGTGGCTATGACTATAGTCTATATCTTTATCCGGTTTTTGTTCGATCGTTTCAAGTTCAGTTTAGAGGGTGAGCGCGTTCACAGTTTTGTGGCTTTTATGCGGGAGTTTGATTAACACAATTTGAGATGAGTGTGATTTTTGTGTGTGTACGAGAATGTGTGTATGTTTTCTTTATGGAAATTAAGCAACAAGTTTTATTAGTAAGCATGCACTAATTAAACTCTGTCTGTGTTTCTAGCGCTTGTCACTCAAAAATTCGAACACAAAATATTGAAACTGAATTTTTGGTGCTCTTTGGAGCAATGGATCATAAAAGCCGCTAAAAGGTGTGGGCGATTTCACAACAACAACAAGCGATCACAATACAAATATAGACAAAACGAAGACAAAAACAAAAATTAATTTTGTGACGTTTTGCTTTTGATTTTTGTTTATTGATTTGATTAGAGTGCGCCAGAGACAAGTGTGTTGGGCACGAGATTCGCCGTCAATATTGAATAAATCAAAGCTGACTGTTATTTTTTGTTCATGTCGTAATGAAACTTTAAGATTGTTAATTTAAGTTC
>JBANCZ010003110.1:0-13590 GCA_037040025.1 Sphaerogastrella javana
ATATATATATATATATATATATATATTATATTTATACATATATTGGAAAACGATAGACGAGTATGTGTGTGTATATACATTTTTCTACAATCTGTGTGAGTTTTCGAAAGACAAAAACAAATGGCGTCCAGGCAAAAACCCCACAACGAAGGAAATTTTAAATTCTAATTGCCAGAAGCAGAGTGTGTCAGTGAACTGTGTTCTATGTGTATGGGTGTATGGGTGTGCATGTGTGTATTTTGTGTGTGGCTCAGGTAGGACTTTGCACCCTGTCTCACTTACTTTGCTGTTTTCTCCCCTGCTTTACAGCTTACTCTCTTTTGCACTCCCTCTCCATCGCCCTATGTTTTTGGGCTTGTATGTTCCTCGCTTTTGTGCAAAATGAATAAAACATTAAATCGGATTATAGAATTTTGCATTTTTCAAAATTAACATGTTTATCCCGGCACAATGTGGCGCTGGAACAAGGAGACAGGAAAGAGAGAGGAAAAAAGTGAGACAGAGGGAGAGAACGAGAAAGAGATATGTAGAGAGAAGGACAGAAGCTGAGGCAGCTATTGAATTTAAATTCGAATTTGAATTGCAGCAGACGATGTTGGCGCCTTGTTACAAATTTTTACTCCTCTTTTTGCGTTTTTGAAACCAAAAGAAGTAAAGATACTATTGAAATGATGCATATACATACAGTGAGTCAGTCAGCCACATTGAAGGTGGAAAACTCTTAAGAGTCGTTGGCACAGGCAAATTGCAACGACACCAAGTGAAAAGTCGTTGACTTTTTCCAATTAAGACACACCGACACCCCGAATAAGGACAAAAAAGTTAACGCTTTACCAAGTGCAGCGGAATAGGGTTAAGCGGTTATTCGAAGGCGGGAAAAAAAGATACTGTGGCAAAATCAATGACAGACAAATTCTTAACCGAATCAAACTATCGAAGAACTTGAAGTTAACCTCAAGTTAACTTCAACTGACACTTTAACTACAGAGACGTTGTGCTGTTGTGAGGTCCCACGCTATGGCAACCCTATACCATTTCGTTTGGTCTTGTCTGTTAATCAGTCAAGCAGCCGCTCAATCAGTCAGTCAATCAGTTCGCATGATAATGATAGCAGTTGATAGGCATGAGAATAGGCCTTTTGAAATAATTCACTGCCTCCCCAAGCATCACCCGATGCTTTAACCCTTCCTAGCTCCCTATCAAGTTGAAGTGGCACTAAAATACACACAGCCAGCCATACAAAAAAGAAACGCATAATAAGATTAGAGAAGTCGAGCTGAACTTTTATGCCGCAGCGATTTTTCAGCTTAGATTGTGCGTCTTTTGTTTTCATGCCCCATGAATTGAGGGTGCGTAGCAGCAGCAGCAGCAGGAGGCGTGTCTGATCCGCAGCTGCCAGCTGGATTGAGCTGATCTGAGCTGAATCAAACTTAACCGAATTCAACTCAACTGAATGAACTGAACTGAGCTCAGTTGAGTTGAGCTCATTCAATGGCAACAGTTGTCCCCCTACCTAGCAGAGCTCAGCCCTATAATTAATCCAAAAACCCGAAATTCGAACGGACCGACGAATAATTTTTGTTTTTGTCCGTACCTGTAACTGAAGCCCAAGAGCTCCGTTCTCTAATTATAGGCCAAGCGCGAGCCAGCACAAAGAGTGGGCTGCACACGGTGTCAGGAAACAGTTAACTGCTTTTTCCGATCGTCGTCATTCGCGTAAAATAAATATGTTATTTCTTGTTTGTTATGTTTATGACGAAATGTCTCAAAAAAGAAGAGGAAAACCCATAAGAAAAACAACAAAGTGTTGCAATGACAGAGAAGTTGATGCTACCATGTGCATTAACTCTGCCACACTGTGACTGGCATTTGTAATTAGTCTGTTATAGGAGACACTATATTATATAAAAATAAATAACAACAACAAAAATTGGCCACAACCGGCCAGGAAGAGGATTGTTAGCGATTGCCGCACATTGAGAAACTGCTCACGATTCAAGCTGAAATTATCAGTTAACGTTGGCTAATGGCACAGAGGATTTAGTTGCACTTTATAGTAATAATTTCTAAATATTTTAGAAAAAAATCTATCCATTGGATTGTAACAACAAAAATATCTGAATATGTATATATTCACTTTCCCATATTATATTTGGATATGTGCAATCTTATAGTCAATGTGTGTACGTTTGGAGAGTTGTATTTCGATGAAAATTGTTCATTTAAATGCTTGTTTGTTTGTTTCGCAACTTACAGCTTTGTTGAAACTGATAACTTTGCTATAACATATAGTATGCACAACTATATTTGGCATGGCTTGGCAACCCGGACTGTACAACTCTAGCTTTGGCAATATGACAGCGTTATTAAATTGAAAAGTTTCTGTTTGATTTCGATTTTTACAGTAGCTGCAGTCTGTCTAGTTCTCTATCGTATCGTACCTATCTCTCGCTTCCTCTATAGCATATGAAATGCTCTGCAGAACTATCTAGTATCCCGACAAATATCTCTCACTATCTCTCTCCCGCCCGCCCACTAAATTGGCAATTGTGTATGAGATTTTGTAGCTGGACGACGGCGACACTTGGCGCTATTCGTGTTTGCATTCAAACAATAGCCAAAAACAACCAGAGAGAAATATCTTTAACAAACACACTCACACACACCCAAAGCTATACACGTACGCCGTTAGCTACACCCCGTCCCCACACCTCCTACACTCGCCCTGGCACCTGTGCGCTTTTTAGTGAATGGAGACTCTGACGAAAAATTTCAAACACGTTTCAATAAAATTCAATTTGTAGCACATTTCAACGCTTTCCGCTAGCAGCCGAAAAAGCGCACCGTCACCCACCCGCCCACACACATGGAGATGGCCGCAAAAGCACACCCTGGGAGCAGCACACCCATACTCACACTCATACTCAGTCGTACATCCGCACCCGCCGTCACCCTCCTCCTCTCCCCACAATCATGCATCCCACTTCCATATGCATGAATTTCCTTTTGCACTTCAAGCAAACTTCTTCCCATTCCCCACTCGCCTATTTGGCATCAATTTTTGCTTTTGCAACATGTGTATGTGTGTGTGAGTGAGTGTGTGTGTGTGTGTGTGAGTGTGTATGTAAATGTGTTTGTATATGGTGTATACATACCCCGCCCTCTACTGCTCTCTCCCCTTTGTCCTTACAGTTTTAGCATAGCTCGCAAATATTTTCGAATTCGTGTTCCTTTTTAGGAACGTCTAATGCTTGGCTCAAGGATATTTTTCATATGTGTCGCACGCACGCACCGTTCCGCCTATTTTCTTGGCAGTCCCCCCGCAACCCCCGCCCTCCATCAACAACCGCTCACCCCTTACTCAAGCCAGCCACATACCGCCACTGTCTTTTGGCGCTGCCTACAAAATGCAAATGCAAACAACATACGAATTAGTAAAACGGAAACAGGCGTTTGTGTTTTGTAATATTTGCCCCATAACAAGTCGACTCACCCACACACACTCATACACCCATACACCCATACACCCATACATTCACACACTCACACACGCACATACACTTGGATCCCTTTGTTGCGCACTCTTGCATCCACATTACATGGCAAGAGCAGGATGTGAATTTCGTGTTGTGGCAGCGGGAGCTAAAACAAGAAAACCCAATAAAAAAAGTACCTAAAATTTTAGCGACTCCTGAGTATGTTATTCTTGTTTCTGACTTATTTTTTAACCTTTTCACCTTGCAATGTATCTCCTTCGCTCAATACACGCATTCACGCATACACGCACACAAAATGCCAGGTCTCTCCCTCTCTCTCTGTCTATCTATCTCTGTATATTTTCCTCTATCCTTTCTTTCTCTTAATTTCTTGGGGCTTATTTGCATACGTGCATATAATACCAATATCTCAGAGTTACTTAGATCTTCCGATGCAACATATTCTACTTTAGCATTGTACACCTCCAGCGTAGATAGATCTGCACTTAAAAATAATATTTTAGATGTTTTGGCTGTAATGAGGGAAATTGCATCATACAAATGTCTATTCTAATTAGTTCAACTACTGAAAATATCTCACAAAACTTTGCCTTGAAGTGCTATCAAAACATTTAAGTATGGAATTCGACGTCTGTTATATGTCCACTCCGGAAACATCTGCAGCGGTCGATACGTTGAACCCAATTCCCGATGACTCGGCTGATCGATAAAAGAACGTACTAATGATGCCGCGGCATGAATACCCCACCAAACAATCATTTTTACCGGATGAAGAGAGGTCTTATGAAGTACATAAGGGTTCTCACCTGTCCAGTAATGCATATTTTGAATATGGTCGAAGGTTACCTATTGGGATGAAAGCTTCGGAAAAAATTGGCATTACCGATATTAAAGTTTCGACCACCGACTCGAAATTTTTATATTTTAATTATTTGTAAATGTTGTTCATCACGCCATGATAAAAATATTGAGCTTGCTGAATATTTTGGTATTTTTGGTATTAAAAGTTATGCGATCGGTTAAAGGGTGAGTTTAGAATAGAAGCTTCAAGTTGTCAAGTAGCTAATGAAAGACCCATTACTTATGCTTCCATTGTATCAAATTTTTAAATTTTCAGGATATTTTATTGTCGTACATGATCTGCCTGAATTAACGCTCATATCAGTCTATTCATTTGTTTGATGTTTTGTTTTATGTGCTGCTCTCATTTTTGCGTAGCACCCAAATTGTATCTCATATTACCTCAAAGGCACGTAACAGTAACCCAGCTATGAGCCGTGTCTTCCCCCACCTAGCCATGAATCTGTCCGACCTACCAACCCTCAGAGTAACATTTTGGGATATACTCATGCGTTTTGGTTTAATAAGCAGCGCGTGATTTTCATTACCAAAATGTATTACGTATCTGTTTAGATTTTGCCAAATGCGAAATGAATATGCGTCACGCACACACGCACACACGCACAACCCCCCAGCCCCTACTGCTGGCTGTGTTGGTAAAGTCGGCTGAGTAACATAATAAATATAGTACAAGCAACAAAATCAAGTGAAATCAATTTAATACACTTTTCATCTGCTGCAAAATGAGAAAATTGTGAAAATTGTTCAAGTCGCGCCACGTTCCTCCGAGGGTTGTCCCAAACATATACGGTCTTCATTCGACCTCTTCCTCCCCATCGTCAGCCCACTTGCTATCTCACTTTTTTCGACTGTTCCACTGCCTTCTTTTCTTGCCCTAATTTATTACATTTTAATGACTTTTTCATGCACACAGCAAAAGCAACAGCAACAGACTTTTGCATTTGATGCTAATAGTGAGCATGAAGCTACAGCCACCACCGGGGGGTGTTGTGCCTCCTGCGGTTGCGGGTGTATGCGACTGTGTGTGGGGTGTGTGGGTGTGAGGAGGTGTTTGCAATGTGCCGTGTGACGCATAAATCGCGCCTTGATTTCGTATATATATATATATATATATGTATGCCAGGGTGCGTGTGCCAGAGAAGAGACATAATTAGGTGCGAGGACACCGCAGGACAGGAAAAACTCTTGAGTCACTGAAGTGATAATATCTTGACAAATACCAGAAAAGATGTGGGCATATAGATAGTCCCACATCACAGCCATCTCTTGGAAAATTTGTGTAGAATGAACAAAAAATGCCAAATCAAAATCAATAGGTTTAAAAATATTTGAAAATGTCTGTATATCATATATCCAAAACTGTCCCCTCAATGAGATACCCCATAAAATGGAGTGGCTCAATAACAATTTGTACTTTTACAGACTAATACTGCCGCTGATTAATTTATAAATATTTAAAGACTCTTTCAAACGAAATGAGTCAGAATTCCTAAATTTAAATGAGAGTAGACTCCAAACAGTAGGGTTGCCGCATAAAATTTCCTCTAATGTGACCTGTATCTACTTATCTAAGTGAAAAGTTTCTTAACCTTAACTACTCCAAATGCAAATTCAGCTGATAGGTGTCAGATACTCTTTAATCCAGCTATAGGCTGGCTCATCTTGGCTACACTAATCAAGAGGCAGCTAAAAATCACTAACATAAAAAATGAAAGAGCGATACAGAGAAAGAGAAAGAGAGAGAGGGAGAGAGAGAGAGAGAGAGAGAGAGAGAGAGTGTGTGTGTGTGTGTAAATGTAAAACAAGAACGACACCTGAGGGAAGTCAATAGTCAGGTAGCCGTTGGTCATAATGCTTTTTATGGCCTATGGCCCACGAGTGAAGTCAGAAGACTCAGCCTCCGCTCGGGCAAGCATTTCATTAGCCAGAGTGCCGGAATCCCCAAGACAAATCTCTGTGATAGAGAGACAGAAAGGGACAGAGATCGAAAACTTATATATATATATACATAAAATATATTTATACATATACAGAGTACTGTATATATTGACAAAAACGGTAGTCCAAGGAAAAACGAAATAATGCTCAGTGATATCTCTCGGTGCCTTCTGTTCTTCCTCTCATTTTCTTATTGTTTGCTTCTATTTCTTTTCGTTTTTCATTAAAGTATCGACAAGTTTGAAATTAGTTGATTTGTATATGGCCAAGTCAGAGGTGCAGTCAGGTAGAACGGGCCCTGAGAAGAATGAGCACAAGCTTGGGGGAGTAGTAGTAGATGAACAACGAAATGCTTGACTGACTTTGGCCTCTTCTTAGCCTGCATGCCTCTCTCTCTCTCCCAAGCTCTCTCTCTCTGTCTAGCTCTCTCTTTCTCTATCTCTCTGGTACACCCTGTATGTGTCGCTGTCTCCTTGTCAATCGGTGACTAATGTTCAGCAATTTGGCTAAGCGACAGAAACCGAAGACAACAAAAGGCACAACAGCAGCAAGAGCTTAAAAAGGCAAGGCGAAGATGGGTCGGATGGAGAACGACTAAAACGCAAGGACAAAATCGTTAAAATGTTAACAACAAACTGGCTAAAATAAATCAATGCGCTTCTCTTTTTTCTCCGTTATTTATTCGCTTTCAACTTTTATACCGTACACCCACACAAACACTCACTCGCACTCACGATACTCCCCAGAGGGAGTTGGCTACACAGCCAGAGGTAAGGGTAAAAGAAATACATATTAATAAAAAACCCGAGAGAGAGGGAGGGTCATACAGAAAGAGAGAGAGAGAGAGAGAGAGAGAAGGTAAAGGAAAGCGAGAGAGGTAGAGAGAGTTGAGGTAAGAAGAGGCAAATCCACATTCAATTTGTTTATCAGAAAGAAATTGAGTGAGTGTCGCCGAATGAATCAAGCGAAAAGAACGAACAGAACAAAATGAATTGAATGGAAGAAGATACAGAGAGTTGTCAAACACAGAGAGAGAGAGAGAAAGAGAGAGAAAAGTGCAGTTTAAGGGAGGAGAAGGTACAACAGTACGACCATCAGGTATATACGGCTTCAGGGCTTAAATGGGCCAATGAGTCCCTGGCAAAGGTGTCGACAACAGAGGAGAAGGTACAGAGAAGGAGTATTGTGAATGGAAATGCGATTACGATTACGAATACGAATGCGAATGCGAATGAGACGCCGTTTTTGTCATTAGTTGCATTAACTTTCCCCCATTGACAGTTAATTTTTTAGTTGCCTGTGTTTCAGTAGACTTGGTTTTCATGTTGCTTTTCTCATTGTTGTAGTTATTCTTGTTGTTGTTGTTGTTCCTCCTTTTTAATGTATGCAAATTTTCGTGCAGCTTGCCATTGTCAAAGCTGTTGGCGTTGACACTCTAACAAACACTCTATTGTGAATTGCTGAAGCATATAAGCTACAGCAAACAGTTTATTTCATGAGGAATAATAAAAAGATATATTCAAATTTTTTTTATACTATACTAGTTCAGTTACTATACAATTATCTAATGTAACACTCAAACTGGGAAAAATCTATGAATATTAATAGTGTGATTACAATTTTAAAGCTATATTACATATGTTTTATAAAACATACCCTGTCTATTTATATTGCAAGAATAAGAGTGTTTATAGACAGTTATTCGTTGCATCCATTAGATATTCGTTCTGCATCTATTAGACATAAATTATGGTACATAGTCTGAAATTGATTTTGCGTTGAAGAGGTTTCAGTCGAAACGTTTTTTAAACGCAATATCATTGAAATGCAGACACACTCAGAAAGACACTCACTCACTCAAGACTCAACACCTAACACTCGACACTCACAGTCATACCCGAACACACACAGAAACACGACGACGGGTGCTTACTTGGTGATAAGACATGCAATAAATTTTGTTACTAATTTTTGTTGCGTTTGCTTTGAGCTCGCATTCGTCGCTTAATGAAGTTGCTCTGTAATCAAAAGGGAAAAAGAAATACAGAGAGCGAGCAAGAGAGAGAGAGAAGAAAAGTTTTGGACTGAGTGCGATATAAATCAAATAATATGCAAGAGTGAGAGACAAAGGCCTGCAACTAAAATATGTCAAATGATTCATATTAATTCAAAAGTCGGAACGAATAAATCATATGCAAAAGCTACAACATGGAAATGTATCTCACAGATACATTTCGCTCTTTTTTTGCCAGCCGTCTTTGGGTTATTGGCCAGGTTAAGTGCGTTCCTTAATGTCTTTTACATTCCCTTCTCCTTCTCTCCTTCTTGCGCTTTTCCACTCCGTGTTTCTCTTTGTGTTTGTCGGCGCATTTCGCGTGCAACCGTGTTGATATATTGATTCCAATGCGACACTAAATCAAAACCTGCCTCGTTCTTTCCAGTCCCCCTCTCGCACTCCCTTTCGTACTCCCACTCTTGCGCTCCCCCTCCATCTATGGGATAGCCGAAATTTCCTGAGAATGCGACAAGGCCTGACAATGCCAATTCTTGGAATTTTTATGAAGTTTCCTCAACAAGCAAACAAATATTTTTAAGTAATGAGCATTGGAAATGTTTTTTACTTAATCACAGCGATAGCAGATACTTTTTTATCTGTGAGTACCACTGCGCCAAGTTGTCAAGGCTCTGTCGTACGAATTTCCATGGGACCTCCATTATTTCTGATTTATATGTCTAAAGGGTTCGCAATAACTTGTAATAAAAATTAACTCAGAATTAAAGTAAAGTTTAAAAAATCAAAGGTCAATGTAATAATCAAGTGGAAAAATATATATTTTCCGAATAAATACTGACTAATTGTATATGTATTAATTAATGTATATATTATTAATTTTGCAGGAATGCTTATGTTTGTACCATATCAATATTTCAACCAAATAATAAATATATAATTAAACCTCATTTAATTCACTAACTATTTTGTGAACATTCATATGGTTTATTCAACTGTTGTTTAACTCATATTCCAAAGTATAAAATACATATATCATATGAGCAAGCCCTGAAGCGGGGATTTAGAGGATGGGTACAGTATCACTGGTATTATATTTATTCGCTATGGCAACTTTTGCGTTTGAACTTTAGAGCACTTCTGATGCCATTTGCAGATGGTACGCTTGGGCGCAAATTACCCAAAATGTTACCCAAGGCACACCAGGACTTAAACACACACACACACACACACACACACACGCACGCAACAGTGGGAAAATGTCTGTTGTAGTTTTGGGTTTTAGTTCTCAGTGCGAGTTTTCCAAAAATTGTGAACTGAAACCGCAAAATTCGTCTTGTAAGCGTATTTAACTTTATTATTTATGCAGAACTCTTGCACTATCTCTGCTCACGTATTTAACTCTTTTCCACTCTCCTTCTCTGCCTCACTCTCCCTTTTCTCTCTTTCGCTCTCTCTCTCTCTCTCTCTCTCTCTCTCTCTCGCTGTCTGTGTGTACATTTAGTGTGCTTATTAATTTATAATACACTGTGGCCTTGGCGTAGCTTTTGCTGGGGCTCAAAACCAAAACTTTTGCATATTCAATAAAATTTTGTTTTCAACGAACTAAAACTTTGCCATTTACCATAGTTGCCAAAATGCTGATATATTTTAACGCGTGTGTAATAACAGCATTTGTATCTATGTGTGTGTGTGTGTGTGTGTGTGTGTGTGTGTGTTTTACCGTAGCAACTCATCTACATAACATCCCGCTTAAACATTTATATTGAACAGCCGCAGCACCTACATAGAGTTACAGGGACAGGGACCCTTACTTCTAGCTTCAGCTTTTTTGGTGCCTGTCTCAGAGTTTGGGACCGCGCCACCTTCCCCTTCAATTTCTCTATATTTCTCTCTCTCACTCTCCCAGTTTTTGTGTCTGTCCTTGGCGCTGCAGCACAATTTTAGATAAGTCTAATTAATGTTTCGCTTGCTGTCCAAAAACTGAAACTGAAGCCTTTTTAAAGCTCTTCCACAGCATCCCGACTTCCCAATTCCGTGCTCGTTGCCTTCGTCCACAAAACCACTGAGTTTTCCGTCCTCTACTCCCAATGGCTGTCCCTGTGACTCTGGCTGTGGCGGTGGCTGTGGTGTCGCATAATTTATTGAACATGATGCAAGCTGCGTCACTCGCAACATCAATACATACATCTCATTCTGCCATTGCCCCACAGCCTTTGTCCAAAATCTATGCCATTCCTGACCGTTAGCAGTCATTGTTCCAACATTTCCAACAATATTTTTTTTTTATATATTTTTTTTAAAACCCCCGAAAATGCACTTTAAATAATTTCCGCAAATCGAACGTCGCTCTCTACGCCACGAATAAAAAGACAGAGAGATAGATGACGAGAAAGAAGGAGAGATATAGAGGAAGAGAGAGAGAGAGAGAGAGAGTGAGTGAGAGAGAGAGAGAAGGCATAGAAAAAGGACTCAGATTTAATGGGGGAGCTATGGGTGGTTGGGAGCTGGCACTAGGCTCTGCCTCAAGTAGCTCTTGGCCAGGCATTGAACCAGTTTATCGAAATCTAATGAGGCGGCTATAAGAACAAACAAAATACAGACACACATGCACATGCTACACACACTCACACACACACACAGACAAACTTACACAGACACACACACAAATCAACTGTGCGAGAAGGACTTACAGTTTGGGTCAACAAAATGGCTGAAAGACAACGGGGCTGAGCCCAAAATGGGCTTTTGTATGTGCGTCTGATTTTACGCTTTATGGATACACAGGCTGCAATAGAGGGAGACTGTCACAAAAAGAGAGAGAGAGAGAGAGAGAGAAAGAAAGAGAGAGAGAGAGAAAGAAAGAGAGAGAGAGAGTGAGAGAGAAAGAAACAGAGAAAGTAGATGAAGTGAGCACAGCATAAACATTTTGGGGGCATGCCACATGCCTCGAATCGCTGCTGCATTTGGTCTGCGCTGCTACAGTTGCTTCTTCTTCGTCTTCTTCTTCTTCTGCTGCTTGTTTGTGCTTTTTGTGACCAGGAGTCCATGAGGAAATCAAGCGAATTGAACAAATGTCCGGCACAATTTATTTATTTGCTAGCGAATTGTTTAAACGACAACAAGAGGCGCCACTGTGTGGCAAATTGAAGTCGGATGCCCTGTTTCTGTTTCTGTTATAGTCTCTGTGCCACATCCGCAGCATATCAATTTCATTCAGTAGGACAGACACACATATAGACAAAGGGACAGACAGACAGACAGACAGACAGACAGACAGACATATAGACATATATACATATAGACAGAGGGACAGAGGGACAGAGGGACAGTCGAACAGAGTGTGTAATGTTATGGCCTGTACTCAAGCTGATTTGTCACTTTTGTCTATTTGACCATAGTCTACATATGTAACTATACATATACATATGTGTATGTGCATATGTATGCCTATGTGCATATGTATGTGTGTGTGCATATGTGTGTGTATGTGCATGTGTATTTGTAGAGCGGCTAGTTTACAACTGCCCCAACCTCTTGGGGCGCAGCCAATGTAAATCACATGACACGAACATGCAACACCGTTATACGGTTAAAGCCGCTACACTACCCTGCCATCAAGTGACCCAAACGCTGTCACCGTTATTTTCGAAATTGCAAATAAGCATGGTTGCCCAGGTCCTTCAACATTGGCATTCCCACATACTCTGCTCGAACCGAAGCGAACACCACACACACAAAATTTCCTAAAATGCCAAAAACAGCAGCAACAGTAACAGCAGCAGCAGCAACAACAACAGCAACTGCAACAGCAGCAGCAGCAGCAACAGCAACAGCAACAGCAGCGGCATCCAATATGAGAGTGTAGTAGCTGCCCATACAGTCAGGCAGCCGGGCAGTCGGGCAGTCGGGCAGGCGGAGGCATCCAGTGAGTCAACCAGGGCTGGGCCATGCCACTTTGGCAGTTAATGTAACGCTTTTGCAATTGTCATTTTGTGCCACATTAATACCACGCAATTGCCGACTAAAGTGTAGTTTGTTTCAAGAGAAGACTTTAAAGTAATACATTTTCCTATTATCTATTTCAACGGCAGATGATCAGCATTGCTGCTGTTAATAACAGAGCCAGCAGCGCAATAACTTACTGTTAACAAAGTAGTTAACAGCGTTCTCTATTTCGTAAAAGAAATGAATTGTCTCTCTTGCTTTTATTAATTGTCTAATCTATCATACTCATAATTTGTTTAAATACGAGCTCATTTGCTATCTCTCTCGACATTGATTCATAATCTTGCCTTTGATATCAATTACGCAGTCGAAGATCTAAATTCCCTTAAACTCTGTAAATAACATAGCAGCTGCCGTCATAACATAATTTAATTCAGACGCATGCTCTTCTGTAAATAAGAGCAATTCTTTCCTTAACATAGCCGCGCTATTCAAATTCTGTAAATAACATAACAGTCGCTGCCTTAACACAGCCGCGCTTTAAATTTCTGTTAATAACATAATAGAAAAAGCTTAACATAATTTCATTGTGAAATAAAATTTGCCGCTGCAGCAGCTGCTGTTAGCTTGCATATGTATGTATGTATGTGTGCGTGTGCGTGTGTGTGTGCTTGTTTACATTTTGTCTCGAACAAACGAAAAAGAACAAAGCGGACACACACACACACACACACACATACACACAGAAGCAGCAATTCATGCTCTCTTCGTTTTCTTTGTCTACATTTACATTAAGTCAAATTGAGCGCACGTTAAAAATTGCACTCGATAAACATTTGCATTTTAATGGCGCTCTTAAGTTAAGAGTCTTAACAGCAAAGAGAATATGAAATGAGCATAAGAACGTATGAAATTTAAGAGCAATTAATTAAACAAACAGTTGAAAACTTAAATAAAGCTTGAATAATAAAAACAAGTATTAAATAAATATAAAATTAATAAGTAATAAATAAGTATTAAATTAATAATAAATAAATAAATAATGAGTTAAATACAGGGTATATGGTAGTCAAGTATAATCGACAGTTTTTAATGTTGTTAGCGCTGTGTGAGTGCTGTCTGTTTCTAGCAGCATGCAACACTTTTTAGCAGCTCTAAGAGCGAGACAGATTGCAAGAGATAGGAAAAGAGAGAGCATTACAAGCACGATAGAAAGCTGCTCTGGCAGCATAAGAGAGTGTGTTTCACAGCGTATGTGTTTTTTTTAATTTTTGACGTTGGCGTACCGCAGTACGTCAAGTGGCCAAAATGAAACCAGGGGCTCCCTGTTCTTCT
>JBANCZ010003111.1:0-13582 GCA_037040025.1 Sphaerogastrella javana
TTTCCGAGGGTGCTCTAGGAGTATGCTGCAGATACATGTTGCCAGCACTTGAAAAAGTAATGACGATTTTGGCGATTTTTTTAGCGATTCTGGCGATTTTTTGGCGATTTTGACGATTTCGTCGATTTTGATCGATTTTCTGAATAAACGGCCTCCGGACAGCTCGACTTTCTGGGGCCTGCCATGCCCCCTTCTACCGTTATTCGACTTCTTGAATTAGGGACGGACGGACGGACAACCGGTCGTGGCTCAATTGACTCGGCTACTCGTCCTGAACGAGAATCTTAGAAAAAAATCTTGATAATGCAGTGTAAATTACAAGTTTTTACCATAAAGAACTGAAACCGTCGAGAGCCTTATCAATAATTTACAGTAAATTCATAAACATAGATTAGAAGAATGTTAAGATACTATATTGATTGACTTATCAAACTTACAGCGTTATATGTTTCTGTCATAGCTGTGTTTCACTAAAGAGTTACCTAAGTTATGCCAACTTTACAAACACAATTTTAAAGTTTGCTAAAATTGATGTTCAAAAACTACAAATTATTAACTTAGTTTTGTTTTACACACCAAAAGATATCCACTTTTATTTTATTTAAAAATTTCTACTAAAAATAGATTAAAATTATGCCTCAATGAATTACCACTTGTACGGCCATAAGATTCTTACTACCGTTGGTTAAGCGATCGATAAAATTACCAGATATGACCATGATACGATTGTTTCTGTAGATTCTTGTCAGCTTTTGACTTGACCGAATGTTAACGACTTCTGAGGTGTGCACGGTGAGCTGTTCGACCTTGCCCTGAATGTCTGTTGGACAAATCGCAATGGTACCAATAATTTTGAAGTCCTCGGGACTTACGCTAGTCAGCCACAGTAGAAATATTTCGTTACCGGGATCACTTTGATCAGTATTCAAGTCAATGCTCGTCATCGATCGATCGAAGATGTCGATCAGACGCAAACGGACCGCCATAACGAGCACAGGCAGTAGATCACCATATCTTGTTGAGTGACTGTCAACTACCTTATCCTTGATAAAATACACCATGTGGCACTGTACCTTATTCAGCTGTATAAGGCGCGTATCGAGAAAAAAGGTCTTGGCTTCGCCACATGAAATACGCTCCAATGTAATGGCGGGATGCTCATGGACGAGATGTTCGTTGAAGTCCGAAACGAAGAACAACCGTCCGCAATTGGCATCTGGGCAATAAATTGGAGAACGGTTCACCAGCAGAGGACGCACCACACTTGGTTCCAGCACATGTGGTTTCATGTACACAACCTTCGCTAGATCCTTTACAGGCACTGCTATGGTTGAGAACTGAGCTTTTGGTTGCTTGGCATTAGGAGCAACAACGTAATTTGACTTTTTAAGTGACCGTTGAGGGTCTATGGCAAAACCTCGGAATACGGCACGCTGCACCGTAGATGATATGACGTCCAGTGCAACTTGATCTCTTGATTGCAAAACATGATCTTTCGTGGTGTCTTCGAATTGTTCTACAGTATCCGCACGTTTTTTAGTGGCAACTTGTGCTTCTGCTGGTGGTTTTGGCTCGGGCATTTGCTGCCCTTGGTCTTTGAGCGTTATGGTTTTGTGTTCGTTAGTTTCGTTAAGAACGTTATCGATAATAAGCTCAAGTTTGTCCAAAGCAGAACCGTTCTTATTCGACTTTACAGTTGTTGTTAATATGTTTGCTCCGCCCTCTTGACGGCTATCAAGGTTTTGCAGTCGCTTCACTTTCTGCAGATCCTCTAATTCAGCCAAGGCACGCTGATATTCAGATTCCACCTGACGACGTATGCTACCCCATTCATCCAACGTTTGTTTTCTCTCCTTTATCTTTTTGTCGATCTTATGCTGCCATTTTTTGATACTACTAGCCAAGTCTGCCTTTGATGTACCGTACGGACGCATCTTATTGGCGTGCTTTCTAATGATTTCCAACAATGGAACTTCGGCGGCCTCATTCTGACGAACAGGCGTCGACTTCTTGCCCTTTCCTGATCGACTGTTGCTAGATTCGGGTACATCGACTGTAGTAGATTTTGTACTGGGTACCGGCGTATCTAAATAATCTTCTTCAATTGCATCCATTGATTCCATTTTGGCATTTTTCAGCTGTCGCCTAAGGCGCTCTGACTGCCTAGCTAGTGCAAGTCGAACTGATGACTTGACCCGCATCGATTTGGAGCTCGAGCTGTGGGCTTCTTCAACTCCAAAATGTCTACGCAGCCGATCGGCGTTAAATTTAAGTATATTTTGAGTCAGTTGTGCTTCATCAGCAACCCATTGATCTTTTTTTGAGGATGTTGCTGGTTTATTGTCATTCTCCTTAGTTTTCGGCTGTTGTTGCGGTAACGGTGGCCTGTATTCCGATCCATCCGCATCGGTTCTGAGAAAGAATCGTTCTGATTCGCAGTTGGTGCACCAATCCGAAACGCCCTGAAGGTACGGTTCTTCGTTGGGAAAACGACGACGTCGGAATTCATATTTTGGTTTGGTAACTATCTCAGTTTTCATCAATCCGCACATAGTACAGGTAAACATTTTGCAATTGGATTTCAACTATTTTATGATTTAAAATTAGAAAAGTTACTTTTTAGTTACATGTAGTAAAATAAATAAAAAATATGTTTGAATTTTTCACTTATGAAATTTAAAGGCCTAGATTAACTATGGGCAAACAGATTACACTTCCACATAGTCAACTAGATTACAGTTCTTAAATGGTAACTAGTTTAACCAAATCTGTATTTATGTTATTTTAATATGCATAATTTTAGAATCGTAAGTTGTATTCGCGGTAATCATAAATTAAACTTTCCAGCAATATTTTAAAAATTTGATTTCGTTTAGGACTAAAAAAAAAAACAGAATGTAAATATAACGAAATTATTTAAAAATATTAGTAAATAATATTTAATGCATTTAATAAACTTTTATTTCATTATAATCTACTGCAGCTGCAAGTGAAAAAATGGCAACGTAGGGCATTAAACCTGCACATATTCAAGTAGCTTGGGAGTTTTACAGATTTTTAACAATTTGTAGCCAATGTTCATAACTATTTTCAGTTCATGTGAGTGATATAATGTGTCAAATGGGCAAATATGTGCATATGTAGATTGATTAGCCACTCTTTGCCAGCCCATTCACCTGCTGAACGACTGCGCGGACAGACGGCGCATCTCTACCCTTCACCCCGTTGAGACGGTGCACTTGAACACGGCACTTGGTGGCCCACGTGTTGACCGTGAAATTTACATGTTGAACAACAGAGAGAAAGAGAGAGAGAGAGAGAGAGAGAGAAGGAGAGGGGGAGACTGTCTGAATATAGTGAAAAAAAAACAAGAGCGCGCAAAGAAAATGAAGAAGAAATTCAAGGTAATTTTGTGTAGCGGGTCAGGCAAACCCCATGCTCCAGTTGCTATGCCTCCGGCCCGAAGATCTCAAGAGCCATTGAAATTGTCAAACGCCCCCCGTTAAGAGGCAGCATTGGCAAAAATCGGCTTAAGCTGGCTACGGATCGGATCGTTTCGGTTCAGTTGTGCAGTTTTTATAGGTATACATACACATGTTATTTTGTGACTTTGGGCGATGATTCAGCAACGTTTTGTTAAATGTTTGTTGATAAGATGCGCCACACATACACACGTACAGAGACACAGAGACACAAAGACAAATAACGGAACATGATGATCAAGACAAACCAAGCCAAATATTTAAACACTTACCATGATGAAGGTCTGCAGCCAGAGATCGTCAGTATAAATAGCCCGAGTGCCGTATGGTCAACTATCAATAGCATCCACACTAAACAACAGACAACAACATGGTAAGTGTTGCCACCACTGAAGTCAACCTAAAACTTTAGCCAACTAATCGAAATCTATAATCTTCCATTCAGAGAACCAACTTTGTGACACTAGCGCTGAGCGCCTGTTTCGCTTTGGCCATTGCCGATGTCTCCCATCTGCCCAGCAGTTATCTGCCGCCACCCAAGCCGGAGCAAGTGGAGCACATGACCATTGAACAGCATGAGCTGCGTGAACTGCCCGAGCAAGTGGAATATATGCACGAGCAGCAGGATCAGCAGGGTATCATGGATATGGCACCCAGCAGCCAATTGACGCCACCAGCCATGCCAGAATCGCAGCAAATGCTGCCCACTCGCTATCTGCCTCCGGTTCAACAGCCAGCCATGCCAAATGGTGAGCCAGCTGCTATGCCTGCTACTCGCTATCTGCCACCGACTCAGCCAGCCATGCCTGAAGCTGAACAAATGCCAGTCATGCCAGCCACACGCTACTTGCCACCTGCCCAGCCCATGCAGCGTACTGAACCCGAACCAGAGCCCATGATGCAGCCGGAGATGGTGCAGGAGCCAGCTATGGATTTTATGCCACCAGTTGAGCTGCAGTCCCAAGCAGCACCCGTTATGCATTATCTGCCACCCACACAGCAGGCCGAACAGCCACAGTACACCTATCAACAGTACCAGGAGCAGCTCCAGCAGCAGGATGAACCACAACAGGAGCAGCAGATGCCCTACATTCTGGATGTGCAACAGCCAATGGCACCATCCGATGCTGAGACCCCTCTGGCCTACGAACCCGAGCCAGAACCAGCTCATGAGCTGCGCAGCGATGGCTATCATTACAAGCAAGCTGCCGAGGAGCAGCGCCTGAGGCATTAGGTTATTATGTGCCGAGCTACCGGCTGAGTTCGGCCAAATCTGTTCACAGTTTGTTGTTAAATGCTTAATCTAGAATATCTATCGGTTTGATATTGTACATAAACGATATTTGAATTAAAATTACAATTTGTATAAAAGGAAGACTTTCGAATCTTTTGTTTAGCATTCGCACTGATTCTATAGATTCCGTAGATTATACTACCCCTAAAATGAATGAATAATTTGTGGATATCAATTTATTTTACAAAACTAGTCTTAAATATGCTTCTTAAAATATGCTTCCGTTATATAATACTAAACACAACACACTAGAGTGGGCCGCTAAGCTATGCGTCGCCCTCTTCCTCCTCGTCTTCGACAGTAGCACCCTCACGCAGCATCTCGACTTTGTGTATGCTAAATTCAATGTTATAGTAGGGCACATTGAGCGTAACCACAACACAGTAGAGCAGCACCTGGAGATGTCGTGTGCGCAGCAAGTAGGAGGCACCCTGTTGTTTGGGAAACAATGGTTGATCCTTCTCCTGGCAATCGTACATGAAGTAGCCACCATCATGACCAGGACAGAAACCAATGGCCAATGCACGCTTACGCACCATTACGATGCCGAACTGGTAGTGACTAAAGAAGAAGATGAGGGCCTCGGCAAGATTCATGCGATTGAAAGTGGGTATGCGATACAGTTTGCCAAAGCACACATGCTCTATGTGAACAACAAAGTTCATGGCCTCCATGGAACAGTCGATATTAAGATTTTCCAATGAGAATTCGTAGTCCTCCTTATTGATCTGGACAATGCTCTCCTCAAAGTATTTGCTACCACTCACGACAATCGTGTCCAGCAGCTGAGCGCTCCAGTCCATAAGGTTATACACGCTAGCTGCACAACAGCATATGACATAGATGGCCAGGTACTGACGTCCACGTGTGAAATCCTCAAAGACTGGTGCCTCGGGATGCAGATTGCCCCATAGAGACCACAGACGACCCTCGATCTCAATATCGTACTTCTTAAGCTTGCTGAGTGGCATATTTCTGTATTTACCCGCTGTATTGCGGCGATTCATGCGGCTCCACACGGGCAGGCAGTTCTCCAGTTCCAGCCATCCAAGCGATTCGTTGGTGGCACAGATTTCATACTCGGCATGTCCGTATTGAGTGTTGGTACATTTCATCGGTATGGAAAGATCCGTTAGGAGCTGAAGGATACGAGCATTGGGCGCTGCCTTCTTGTAGGAGAGCACATCGACTACATAGAATATGTACTTGCTTTCCTCCCTCCAACTTGGGTTGGAACAGCGATCATCAATATATTTCAGCATATCATCCACATTGGCAAAGAGCACCCAGGAAGCGGTGTTGCGTTCCGGATAACGTTTGGGTCCTTTCGGACATCTGTGCTTTTTCTTTTCCTCTTCCTCCTCGGCCTCCTCTTCATCGCCGGTCTTCTCCATGCTTGCATAAGGATCGAACAAATGATAGAACTCATCGTGGTATAGGGCATAACTACCATTTGGCGTGAAGATCATCAAATATTTGCGCGTTTTCAAAGTTTTGGACAGTTTCTTTTTGAAGATAACGAGACCTGCCTCAGGTGTTATCTTTTCGGGCGGTCCCTCGGGCGTCCACATGCCTGCTGGCTCGTAAATGCGAATCCAGATGTCAAACTCATAATCATCGATCGTTATATGCCTAACAACACGCTCAAATAGGGACTCAAGGTCACATACTCGTGTAGCTATAGATTTGGCATGAGTTATTACACGATCGACCCGATATGCATTCCATTGATTGAGCGGACGCAATGAGCAGCTAAGTATGGCCAGGGCACTGGCAAAGTAGCAGGTCTTGATCTCGTCGAAGCTACCCTCCTCGCGCCCCTCCAGGTTCATGCTTCCCTGTATCTTGAAATTGCAATCTTTTTCGACCATGCGATAGCCATACTTAATTGGTTTGGGCCGGAAGACCTTGACAACCTCCTTGGGTAACTTCTTGCCTGGCTTGTGCTGCAGCTCGATCTCCTCTTCGCCTTCGCCTTCTTCTTCAAAATCCATGAATTCCATTTCCTCACCGTCGGCCTCGTCAAGACCCGTGTCCATGTATTCGTCTGTGTGAAAAATAAATAAAAAATATATTTACTAAGTAATTTTGACATATAATCCGAATTGACTTACGTTTACGATTCTTGCGATCCTCGTGCGCCTTCTTGGCCTCCATGAACATTTGAATGCGTTCGTTCTCCTTCTTTAGCTCGCTGTCAATGACGCGCAGCTTCTCAAGCTTTTCCTCGCGCAGCTTCTTTTTAATCGCCGATTCCGCCTTGAACTCAGCGTCTTCGTCAATCTTTGGCCACCGTCGGAAACGACTCGTGATATTATTATCGACAATCTTGATGGCCGCCACAATATAATTCATAACCTGGCAGCCCTGTGGGTTGCAGCCAAACTCGATGCGTCGTAAGAGCGCATCCAGCTCAAGGAAACGCATCATGCAGGCTGGACCACTACCGCCCTTACGATAGCCAATGGCATTGCACGGGAACCCGATGAACATATAGAGCAGATTGTATCGCCGGATTATAATGCAGGAGAAATGTTGGCAAACGACCAGCACGCGATTGTTATCGATAAGCAACTCGAGCAAATCCTGGCGCAGTGAACCCGTTGCTGTGGACTTGTGCACTTCGGTCACCACCAAAGAGAAATTGCTTTTGCCCACAGCAATGTCCGGTAGCTTCTTACTAAGCAAACACGACAAATTGAACTCATAATTCTGATAATCTTCGCTGAAACTGTTTACGGACTGCAAACAAAACTCGATTATGTCCGCATTCCAGGTGGAAACCTTATATTTGGCAGAAACTGCGGTGGCCACCAATGCCGAGAGCAGGCCGCCCAGCTTGGTCATCTCCTCATCAAGCGGTGGTAATTTCGTGGTGCCCATTATAACTTGCGCACCATCTGGTAACGTAAGGTAGTTGCTTTTTAATGCCAACTCCTCTTCAAGAGTCAGTACACGTTTAAGATCCGCGTGCTCCTCCTCGCCCAATTCGTAGCCGCGTTTGATTTTTAAACGCAGTGCGCGCAAATTTTCCTTGTCAGAGCGTAAGAGCACCTTTTGTGCAGGTTTATATAGATACGGACGCTCGAACTTGCTCTCGGGTAGTCCCTTGATAATTTTATTAATAATGTCCAATACGATCGCTTCTGCGAATTCACGCTCGTCGCGCGTTGGTATACGCTCTGCCTCAGGTATTGATTCGATGCTCTGCTTTTGCACTAACTCTGGCTCTTCGGGTTCATCCGTAAATGTGGGTAAACCCATCTGCATACCCGGAAACTTATTTGTTTGTTCTGCCATCACCTGCAATGGACGTATGCAGCCCGTGCGTATTCCGTGTATAAAGAATTTGCCACCACGACGCATTTTTAGAGCATTCTGATATATAATGCGAACGAACGAATCGAATGTGGTGTGAAGCTGCAGCACGGCCAAACCCTTGATCCGATAGTCATCAGGATCGATCACTGTACCCACGCGATTACGCCGAAACGGATCGAAGGTATAGAAGAATTCACGATCACGCCAAATTGACATTACCGAGTTATCGATCTGCAGCAAAGCTGCTGGCCATTCGGGCATTTCGAAGAGCTGCTTTAGTGCATGGGTCAATTGAGACTCTAAGTAGGACTTGCAATCGGTAACATGTCCAATAATCAGGAAGGGATGCTTGCGCACTGTGGCTTTGAAGGCGCCCATGAGAAACATCTCCGGCAATTCCACAATATTAAGCTCCGGCTTCTTATTCTTCCAACGTTTGCCATCCAGACGAAATTTCTTGCGCAAAGTTTTATAGTAAGCTACGCCATATCGTATGATGTCATCGATAGTTATGGGTCGCCACATTTTAGCCAGCTCGAATTCCGAGTAAATGACTGCTATGAGCGCTACAACCAATGATGCATTCTTCTCCGAACCGGAAATGGGCTGTTGTATTCCACTATTTCCGCCAGTTTTTACAGCATAGTTCTCATTGACAACAGCCCAAAGTTTGTGGTAATGGTAATCAACATCCTTAGTAATGGGTTCTTCCTTTAGTTTGCCATATTGGGTAAGTCTTATCTCGAAGATACTAAATTCATCATCTTGGTTCAGATTGCTGAATTCGCTTATCAGATGCACCAAATGTTCCGTAAAGCGAGTGGCCATTAGCGAGCACTTGCCCTCTTCCAGATCGCGCTGACACAAATCATTACGACCATTTGGATCAAAAATATAAAATGAATCCATGCAACGTTTCCAGATTAATAGAAACGTTTCACGAGAGGTAAATATGCAGGCATTGAATCTTGAAAAGTATAGCGAGAGAGCCTTATAGACATTGGGCTCATTCTTGAATTGTCCGGTAAAATGTATCTTGATAGAGACGGCTGCTTTTCGTTCCTCAACCTGAGGCAATATATCAAAGTCACAAGTATCGGATTTATAACAGAGCTTCTGGCTCTTCTTCAGCAGCTTTATGCCACGTTTTAAAATACCATCCATGGTACCGGCTGTCCAGAAATCGGGATTCATTTGAAATGTTTCCACGTAGGCTATGATAATAGCTGCTATTTCGCTGGGTCGATAGTAGAATCTGAAAATTAAACATTATTTGTATAAATATACATCAAAATAATAATGTATTAATCTATTTACTCTTTGCGATATGCTTCTTTCTTCGGTTCCGGATAGATATTACGTGTGCCAAATACAATTTCGGCTGTGAAGGTTTTTTCTAGTTGCTCGGGTATTTCGTAAACGGTTAATTGGAGATCGTGAGCTGTGATTAGGCGATACTATAATTTTTCAGAGATTCTACAAACAAATTACAAGAAACAATTTAATAGAAAACAATGAAACACACCGTATTTGGGCAATGAAGCTTCAATAAATTCGTTATCCAAGTCCATTTCACGTTTCTGCAGGCCCACATTCCAGGTCCACAGATCCTGAGGACTGCAGCCCTCTAGAATATCATAAGTCCTCAGGTTTTCACCTTCCAGACCCTCCTGAATGACACGTGGATCATAGGTGGGGAATGGCAGCTCCTCGAGAGGACCCACTTCAGTTTCATTTATGTATATACGACTTTTGGGGCGTTTCAATTCAAGCTGCCGATAATAATAATTGATATAATATATATATTATACATTAACATTTTTGAATAAGATTATTTACAATAAGAAGAACAAGCTACAAAAATTATAGATAATGTATAAGGTATTGTCGATTGTGTTTTTAAGTTGATGAGAATTTGTGTTCATGGCTCCATCACATGGGCTTGTTTTGTGGAACTTATGTAACTTCGAAATTTGCCAACTAATTAAAGCTAATTGTATATGGCATTACGCATACGCCACGTAGGCTGTAGCCCCCGCAAACGGCATCAACTTCGCACCATCCGCACCACAACAATGTGCCCAACAACCACAAGAGAGACACAAAAGCGAAACCATAAAAAGAAACTCGGTAGACAAGTTATACATTATACATATAGTATATATATATATATATATATATAGAGTCCATATGGTAAGTTATCGCATATGCTATGAGACACAGTCCGAGCCTTTCTGTTCATGTGTCTCTCTCTGTCTCTCTCTTTCTATTTCTCTGTGTGTGTTTTTGCTCTCTTGACGACATTAATGCGACAATTGAAGTAGGAAAGCTAAAAAAAGCACGCATACGCCATGGATGCCAGCGCACAAACGCGCCTATAAATACTAGACAGATATATAGTATATACGTATGTACGTATGTACTAACGTACATACCTTATGGCACACACTTATATATATGTATATCTAAACTAGAACTACATTGTGTATGTATCCATAGAGCTAAATATGGAGGCCAGGCAAAGAGGCAAACCATGTCGCACTTGCGGCTGACTATATGAAGTTAGTAAGCGGCATAAGGTAGACACGAAATGCCAACTAGACTGGCTAACTATACACCCGATTTACTGTAGTTGCTTTGTACAAGTGTATGTGTGTATGTGTGCGTGTGTTTGTGTGTGTGTGTGTGTGTGAGTGAGTGCCTCTATGGCTGGCTGGCCACGCTGACGGCCACAAAACAGCGCACAGAGCAGTAAACAACGAACAGCGCTTAGTGCCACATCACGAATCTTATCGCAAGCGCACGAATGCCAGAAACCAGCAACAGCAACAGCAACAACAACAGCAACAATAGCAACAACAACAAGAAGAGTAAGAGCAACAGCAACAGCAGCTAACTAAACCAAAAACCCGACAAACTCGAGCCGAGCGTAGGTCGGCTGCAGAACAAACAAGTCATCTAACAAAAAATACGAAAGAAATAGCAACAGCAGCAGCAGCAGCAACAACAGCCGCAACAACAACAACAACAGCAACAAGAGCAGCAGCAAACAGCAACAGCAATAGCAATAGGTATAGCTGCTATAGCCATAGCTACTATATAGCCATACCTATAGCTACAGCTATAGCTAACATACAGTCAAAGTGAGCGAGCACTTATAGCATACGACGACGACGACGTCAATAATATACGAGTACGTAGTGCCATACTAATACCAACACACACACTCACACACATACTGACACACTCTCGTATACGCACACACTCAACCCTCTCAACTTTAAATGCTGCTGACGCGAGAGCTGGCAAAATGTCAAACCAGGTACGATGTTGACTTGTGTGTTGTCTGTGCATGACGCAAGAAGGAGAATGCACAAAATATGACAGACAGACGGACAGAAAGAGAGAAAGAAAAAGAAAGAGAGAGAGAGATAGGGGAGAGAGATAGAGAGAGACAGGGAGAGAGAGAGAGAGAGAAAAAAACGTAAGCAAAACAGAGCAAGTGCTTGTGCTAGGCACAGATTTTTGCAGGTGTTTTTATGAATATTGCATTTGATTTTTTGTTGATTTAGTGCACACACACACACTAACACACACACACAAGTAAAGTAAAGGCCTGAAGCTGTACATTTGTATGGCATATTAATAATACATATATCAATTACCATGCTTAAAATCAATAAACATCTAGGCAATCACTTGGCATTAAGTGCAACTAAAAAGGGAGAGCGAGAAAAAAAAGAGAGCAAGAGAAAGATGGCTAATGAAACGTAGCCTAATGAAACAGTGGACACATTCACACACACATACACACATACAATCGAATACATATGTGTGTGTGTGTGTGTGTGTTTCAAGGAGCTGTTGCCTGCTTTCAAGTTCAACAAGGAGCAAAAGCAAAAGCTGCCTTTGCCACGTCAGCAAAGTTTCTATATAATAACACATGCGTGTGTGTGAGATGGAGTGTGTGTGTGTGTTTGAGAGAGAGTGTGTGTGAGAGAGAGTCTGATGTGAGTGTGTGAATGTTTGTGTTTACATGTGTGTGCCTATGCACATGCCATTAAGATGCTGAAGTTGCATAAAAGCCAAGTCAAACACACCAAAGAAGCCAAAAACATGCCAGGTGCTGATGCTTACACTTCTGCTGTTGCTGCTGCTATTGTTGTTGTTGTTGTTGTTGTTGTTGTTGCGGCTGTTGTTAGTGTTGCTGCTGCAGGGTGTTGCTGTTGGGTTTTTAGTTTTTTTTTTTTTTGTCAAGTAGCAGCAGCAGCAACAAACACTTACAAGCCGCCATAACAATTTAAAGCATACAGCAGCAGCAGCAAAACGTATGCACATGCACTCACACTCACCTACACACACTCACCTACACACACAGGCGCATACAAATATAAACAGGCAGGCAGAAGGCAAATAAGCCACGTCAAAAGTAAAGCGCAATGAGAAAGAGCAATGGCTGGCTGCAGAGGCGTAGTTGATTTATGGGCCAAGGTTGCCAGGGGGGAAGGGGGGGTCAAGATACGTCAAGTGCAAGCGCAAAGGCGCAAAGAGTAATTAAAATTATTCATGAAAGAAACTAACATTTAAGAAAATAAAAGAATAAAGAACTTATTTCAATATGCGAAAGGTAAATGCATCAAAATAAAAGTATAAAACTATGATGCTTACATTATATTATTATATTATTAACATAAAAAAAAGGATCTTTAGCTAAAACACGTCGTGTGTTTGTTCAAAAAAATACATTGATATGAAATAAACGCCCCACAAAAATAGAAACATTCAATACAATTTATCAATATCTATACAATTTGGTATACATACATATATACATACATAGACACATACACACGTACATCGGAATGATACGTACACAAGCATAATATTAATTGCCTTATCTACACAAAAGTTAATTAGCTTAACGCTGTGTTTAGAGCAGTAAAAAAAAGAAAAAATAACAATTGTCCAACTCCAACAAGAACAGCAAAATTAAAAAACAATCTTATTTTTAAATGGCAAAAAAAAAAAAAAAAAAAAACAGAAAAAACGTAAAAACCCAAAAGAAATTAGTTAGGTAATTAAACTAATATTGTATTTTAGTTAGAGCCCAGGGTGCATTTATGGCACACATCTGTTCATAATTAAATGACCGCCTACGCCCCTGACAATTAAAACATAACAAATAAAGCGCTAAAAAGGAAATCAAGAACGAAACATGGAACAAAGCAACAGCAGCAGCAGAAACAGCAGCAGCAGCAGCAAACGCAAATGTATCGAAAATGTGGACAGAAGTGCCCTAAGCAACTGCTATTGGCAGCGGCGTCGACGTCAACGTCGACGGCAACGTCGCTGTCGGCGTAAACAGTCGATTTCGACTTTGGTCGGCTTTTGCATAGAAAACGAATGTAATGCGCAGCAGTAACACAAGCACTAACTGTTAATGCATGAACTCATATGTGCATGTGCATGTGTGTGTGTGTGTGTG
>JBANCZ010003112.1:0-13573 GCA_037040025.1 Sphaerogastrella javana
TGCCATTGTTAGCTAATGTTATTCTATTTGACGGTACACGGTCAGCCTTTATAGTTACGATATACAACAAAGAACAGTCGGAAGCATCCGACAGTCAGATACCGTTGGCATCTCCGAATAAGTCTAAATATATATGCATCAGTATAGAGGCCCCCCTTGTAGCGAACAAACAAACCCAAATATATATTCCCTCGAACGAATGATTCGAACGTTCTAGGGGAGGGGGTAATGTATTAATATTGATGCCAACACACTTACATGTGTAATACTCCATCATGTTCTGATTGTAACGGTATGCCGTGGAAAGATCCATGGTTTATTATAATTTAAATGAACGATATTGAGCACAGTTTAGTCGGATGTATAGAAAAGAGTAGCTAGACCCGGACTTATCAATATATGTGTATATAAGTTATACACATTTGAGCACATACATACATACACACGCACTACATATTTCGCACAGGTTAAAACGTTGTATTATTATAATTTATTCGATTAATCCCGCGATGAACAGCAACATTAACGATAACAATCAATTAACAATCGATAACACACACAAAACACCCGAAATCAATATCAAAATCAACGTCGACTCTCCGATATTGGGTATTGACGCTGTTTCGGATTTTGGATCTCGGATTCCGGATTAACACGGTCACAATTGAAGATTTAGCATAGCACAATCCGCGATTACGACCGTTGGCGTGTGGCGTGGCGTTCGGTTTAGCCAGTTCCTAACGGTGTTATCTATTCTTGTTAAACGAGCACAGTCAGCCAATTTCCTATGGTACGTCTTGCGTTTCTTTTTCTGCATGCGCACATACGCACACACATGCACACACGTACGTATGTATATACTGCTCTGCCATTTGCCGCCCTCGTCTTCGTCCTCGTCCTCGTCGTCGACGTCGTCGTCGTCGTCGTAGTCCTCGTCCTCCTCGTCGTCGCCAGTTTTTGGTACTTTGTTTCACCTATTATGAATTTGCTGCTGCTGTACTGCTTGTTTTTTAATGCTCCTCTAAAATAATTCCAGCCATTTTTTCCGGACTGTTTACTGTCAGCCGCAGAGAGATGGATGCTGTGTACGCTTTGCTCTTTAACTCTCTGTCTGGACGTTTGTGCGTGCCTGTGACTCTGTCGCACAGTAACTGTAACTATTCTTTTCTTCAAGAGCCTGCGTGCGTGTGTACGTGTGAACGTGTGTACGAGCCTTAGAGCATGTCGTGGACTGTCGTGTCGTGTCCTTGGTACTTATTACGTTGCAAACACACCCGCCCAACCACAACAGCCTGCGCGCACTGACGACTGTCCCACTCTGTGCACACGACGACAACAACAACAACAACGACAAAACAACGACGACGACGACGACGACGACGACGACGACGACGACGACTCAACGAATAGCGAGCCAATGAAGACGAACCAAAAACATAAACCAAGAGGAGATGACCACAGAGCGAGGCGTTCCGTTATTTGCTTTTTGATACTCTGTACACACACATACATGCACACATACACTATGCTATGCGCAACTGTTGCTGTTGATGCTGCTGCTGTTAATGCTGCTGCTGTTGCTGTTGCTGTTGCTGTTGCTGTTGCTGTTGCTGTTGCTACTAACACACTCAGAAGGAAAAGGTGGGAAACAATGAGTAAAAGGGCGAGGATGACTGGTGAATTGGGAGAGTGCTAAGAGAGATGAGAAAGAATTCTTGCTGTTTCTGCATTTGCAATATCCCGTGGGCTGGCCAGTATGCGAGTGTGCGTGTCGTGTGCGTGTTTGTATGTGTATGCGCCTACATGACCAAGGTGTTCGATTTCCCCAATTTACATGTCAAGTGCAAGTGCACGTGCGAATGCAATGTGTGCGCGTATGAGGGCATGTGTGCGTATGCACTTGGTCGTCTTTAACCAGAAAATTCATCATTGAATACATTCATAGCACAACTACGAACTTTAGCACTGGTATCTAGCATCTGGCATCTTTTCGGGCATTCAGTCTGTAGTAGCGGTACCTTTCGCAGTGGTTGATAGCGTGCGATTCTTTGCCTTGCCTCTGGCTTACACACACAACAGGCACACACACACACACACACGCAGAGAGACAACATACAGTATACAAGCACCCACAATAGAGCGAAGCATGCAGCACGAGAGAGCAAAGTAGAGAGTACGAAAGAGTCAGAAACAGCAACAAAAGAGAGAGAGAGAGAACAGTGTACGCAATAGGCACGCAGTTGGGTATCCGCCAATCAGCATCAAGATGACGTAGACGACTCAACACCCAATCACAGACGACTATTATCGTATATTCTCGTTTATACCACTTAAGCACTTCTCTCTATCGCTATCTCTCTCTCTGTCTACCGCTTTTGCGCTCTGCTCGCCTGTCTTGTTGCTTTTTCCTTTAGAATTTTGGGTATGTAACTATCTCGTTTCACACGCACACACACACCTACACACACACACACACACATTCACACGCGAGCTTGCTTGTGTGTGTCTGGTTTCGTGTTGTTTTTCACGCTTCTTCTTCGCTGCATTTGCATTTGTATTCATGACGCAGCCGTTGGCTTTGCTTTGCTCTGTTTTTCTCTATTTTGCTTTGCTCTCCTTGCTCTGTTTGCATTTGCCGAGTTGTCACATCTCCTTTTGATCTTGCTGCTATTGTTGTTGTTGTCGTTAGAGTTGTTGTTGTCGTTAGAGTTGTTGTTGTATCATTGGCTATTTATACAGTGCGAGAAAATCATTTGAAAGGTAAGCAATCGGTGAATCGATAACAGCAAATCATCGATAAGTGATCGCTGGCAATTTACTACGCTTTGTTTTTGTATTTCATGAACATATGACGGACGGACGGACAAGCAACACGACAAAATAAACGTGCTAGCTCGAGAAACATTAACGCCCGAACACGCACATGCACGCACACATAAATGTATGCAAATGTATATTCAGCTAACATACATATGTATGTATGTATGATGGTATAAGTAGATGAGTAGGCTAACTGTAGTGCCAGCAAGAGACAGATAGATACTGAGATAAAAATAGAGACAAATACAGGGACAGAGGCAGAGACTGAGACTGAGACAGCGAAAAAGAGATATTAAAAATGAAAGAGCTCGAAAAATCAAAATGTAAACCACCCACACCCACATCCACACCCGTATTAGTCGAGCAATCATAATAATGCCAGACACTGAAGATGAGGCTGAGGCTGAGGCTTGGGCTGCGGATGGGAATGAGGTTGGGGCTGAAACTGGTCTGGGTCTGGGGCTGAGCTAGCTTGGCTTCAACAGTAACTGGAAAATCCACTTGAAGCCCCCGAACCATCAACGTATACCGTCGCACTCACACCATTATGAATGCACTCAGGGCCCTGGTCTGGGTTGTAGCAATAACATCCCTATCTTGTGATTAATGATATATATTACGTAATTCGATTGTAATTATCTTGAGGCATCTTTTCTGCCGTAGCTTGCCAACTTTGGAGTTGAGATTCAGTATCATCTGCGGCAGAATTATACAGAAAATTTATCAAACACGGATATATCGAATATTCGCTTCGTATAAGTATATTGAAGATACCCATTCGGGGGATGGTAGAGGAAAGCTTTCTATCATACATTTACTGGGTATCCATCTGAAAGAGGCATCCTTTTGAAATCGAACATTGTAAAACCTTATAACGTCGATATATATGTGAATATATGTGGCCTATAGACAAGAACGATAACGTTCTCAACATTTCGTCCAGTATTACTGAAGTTTGATGATGTTTTGCTAGAGAGGGTGGTGAGTAGGTGGCAGGTGATGGGTGGTAGGCGGAAGGAGGCTACGCAGTGGCATGACAATTAAAAAAATCCCCAAGGGAGATTTTTTGGCGAAAAGTCAAAACATAAGTTAAAACTGATTTGTCAAATTAAAATGAATCCAAATTATATATTATATTGCGCGGCAGAGGCGTGGAGTGAATGGATACTGAGATGGAGTATGGTAAGTGGTAAATGGAAAATGGTAAATTCTAAATGGAACAGCACAGTACATAATGGTACAAGTTTAGGGTGAAAATACCAGAGAGACAATCTCATTGTGGCCTTTTTAATAACAGTTGAACATACTATGGGGAATAAAATTGGGGTTTGAGGAATAAGGTACGAGGTATGAGGTATGGAGTATTATTACTTTACCTATTGGGTGTATGGGGTGGATGAACACAGACCCCACCAAAAAAAGCTATTTAATGGCAACACTGCGATTGCAGTTGTATGTAAGCTAAAAGAGCGCGGCATATTCCCAAGTCTTCTTATATTCCTATATAGAATGGTTCTCTGTTGGATACGATTACAGATAACTAAAAACTCTTATTTACAATGGATTCGATGGTTCAACACGCAAGGAAGTGTGCAGGTATGTTAGCAATTGTACTTATTGTATCGAATTTACGATTGACGTGAATTAGAATTTGATTCCAGATAGATGTGGATTATATACATATACACTAAATATGTTACCTCTACTCGCTATAGTTTGCGATATATAGGTGTTTAAATAGACAAAACAAAAATTACTGTATTACCTCAAAAACCTCAAAGATCTGAATAATCTGCAAGAACATGTTGTTGTTGTGATAATTGCAACTTCTGGTGTTAGTTTGAGTAAAAAGTTAATTTCATAATTCTCACATTTCCGCTTTGAATAGGAAATAAAACCTAAGAAGCCGCTAACAGAAGATACAGAGAGCAATCAGAATACATGGCGTATAAGAAAGGAAGCCGAACCGCATACTATGGTATGGTATGGTATGGTATGGTATGGTATGGTAATGGTCAAGTGCGGTTACGAAAACTGGATATTAAATATCGACTACCGACCAAGCACTGAGTACCGGCTTTAAAGAAGTAATCTATACCATACGATGCGAACGGAATCGACTGTCTATGGTAGCAGGTGCGACACTCGCGCACATAAACACACACAAACATTAGATAGTTAAAGAGATAATGATTGTAATGATGATCGTGGAATAACTTTCAATCGTTGAAAACAACGACGAATCGTCGACCATCAACCTGATCAAGCTGATGTTTCACACCCGTCTACAGTAATGATTGAAGGTAAGTTGTAACTTAAAACCGCCTCTTGCGGTTTACCTTTGCGTCTTTTTCAATTAAACAAAAAGCTATTTGAGTCATTTTTCAGCATTTCCCAGACGCAAATAGCACCGTGCTCTGATGGTCAGAACAAATAAGTTTGCGTACAATTTGATACGTTCAGATGTATAAACAATCATCCCAAGTGCAACGAATACATCAAAAGCCCAAAGGATAATATTACCCGTGTGGGAATAACAAATGAATGTGAAGCAATCAGGTTGCGCACCATGCGCATTAAAACAGTCGTACCTACTAGCTGGTATTCTATTCGAGAATAAGGATTAAAGATCTCTTTTTCTTTTGCTTTTTGCAAAGTCAGTTTTTGTAGGTAACAGGCGAAAGGAGGAGTGACAGGCCCATAAAGAATATATGTATTCTTGATCAGGAAAATAAGCCGTGTCCATATGTCTGTCTGAACGTGTGTCCGTCCGTATGGACTCCAAAATTTCAGAAACTGTACGAGCTACAGTATTCATGTTTGGTACTCTGATTGGTCATGCTTGATTTTATTTTGAGTACCTGTCCTCATTCCGTTGCATATTACACAGTTTGATCTCAATTTTGGATGCCTGCCCTTAAAAATCTAAATAAGAGGTGCAATTTACATGTAGAAGATTTCTTTTAGCACATTTATGCCTAATGGCATTATACACCTACATTCTATTACGTAACTATGGAGACCTAACGTCACTTTCCCACTGATGGATTCCCTATGATAAAAGATCGACTTACATGGCCAGATTTTGAGGCTAGAGCGTACTGCTTTGGCACATATGCGCTGAATGACAGTTTACCCCTACATTTTTATCGATTGCCGATATCATTTACAGATTAAAGATACTAATAATCGACAATAATTATTGAAATCGATTGTCAATAAGACTATACTAAACTGAAAATACTATACTGCACCGAAAGCTTCCGTACTGCAAATACTAAACACAGGGTATCTTCTGTCGACCACCATCCTTAGTGTAGCGTATTTTGGATATAAAACGGTTTTTTTTTTTCAATTATACATTAAACTAATGCATGGTCCCATAGTGCGTCTACTTACCATCACCAGAAATGCTGCCTTGCGAACTGTGCGAGTCTTCTGGAAATACATGAGATCGTAATCGTAATATTAACGATAATAGATAAATCGATAAATTTAAAATCTGTTACACTTACCTGCATTATTCTGGTTATCGGTCATCGTTATCCAATCGACATTAGCCTGCGACGACGTCAAAAAACTGCCACCCACCACATGAGTAGGCGTGATGGTATCTGGAATAGTGGGCGTGCCTATGCCCCTCACTAAACCAATTGAATAGTCGTCAAATTTATGAACTACGGAGAGCGTTATGTATTATATTATACTATAAATGTATGTAGGATTTGAACTAACCTCTGGATTTGTCTTCTGCAGGAGTTGTGCTGTAGACTAGGTTAGTCGAACTCTGATGCAGTAGCTCGTGGGTGCTGATGCTGCTCCCAAGCTGCAGCGCTTGACCTGCAGTAGCGCCAGCAGAGGAAGAGGAGTCGTTCTGAAGCGGGTGCAATGATGCTGATGCTGATGTTGATGCTGATGCTGAGGCTGATGCCGACGGTGAAGCTGTTGTTGATGCTGATGCTGATGATAAGGCAACCAACTGATGTTGAGCTTGAGGTAGATGTTGATGGTGATGGTGATGCTGATGTTGATGTTGATGTTGATGGAGTTGCGGATGAGGTAGTGGTTGCACTTGATGTATACCATCGTGCTGGTGTTGATTTAAATGTTGGTGTGGATTATGTTGATGATGCTGATGCGACTGTGGCTGATGCTGTATGCTCGTTAGCCCATGGCAGAGGTGTGGCGACGACTGTAATTCCATTATGGGTATAACATCTAATATATATGATAATAAAAAAAACAGAAAAAAAACATCAATTGCAGTCGGTTGACTCATAAGTACCTGTAGACACTACTGGACTTGTTTTTAGAATAACCAAAACCTGTCGCCTTAGCTTAGGGCTAAATTTGATGCTGCATTCGATCTGTATAGTCGTTAATACCGAAAGCATCTATTCATAATTATAGATAACTAACAATAAGTATGCTGCGGTTGCCACCACTTACACTAGTGGCTCAGTTTCGCGCTCCTCGAAACTCTCTCCCTTTCCCTTTCCCCTTCTTTCTCTTTCTATCTATGTTCCTCCTTCTGTCGTTCGTTCTCTCGACCTCGGCATCTTCTGTTCAAAGCCAGCTTTCTATCGCTCAACACCGACATTGCTATACCAAAAAATATAAAATAGTAGGGACGTTGCCCGACAGTAGGGACCCTGTGTCCCGTGCCAGGTATCCAAAATTTATATACAAATGAATATCATTCCATCAATTATACATAAATCTTTCGAAGCAGCACGTTCTAGCTGTAATTGTGTCTGTCATGACGGTTTTCAAATATGGGCACCCCAATTACGGGCGAGTGGGTCAGGTATTCCAGATTTAAAATAAACTCGATTTGCATGCAAACAAGCAGAAAGTTCGTGCCAAATATGAATACTGTTGCTCCTGTAGTTTTCGAAGACTAGGTGTTCATATAGACGCGTCTATCACGCCTCAAAAACCGACTATGGACAAGTTATAGACCCTTTAGCATTTTTTAAACACAGGGTCTAGATCTAAAAAGGCAAGTATACCAGTAGGGGCCACTGCCGACGGTATGACTGTATGACTGTATAACACCCTGTAAAAAGTCCGCTACAGCGATTACGTGTCGTATAATATTTCATAATTCATTGTTTCATTGTCCGACTGCTAACTCGGAGATCTTTTTTATTAAGGCCCTCTTTCTGCCTTAATATATATGGACAAACTGATAGCCCAAATTGACAGCTATTGATCTATCTAAATTAAATCTAGGGTATCAAAACAACGAACGGATAACAAAAGTTAGGCATAACCAGGAATAGCGAGCGAAATGTATGAACGGCGCAACAGTGGAGTACAAATTCTATTCCATGATGTACTCCTTATATATATATTTATATTTATATATGTATTATATAGCGAATTATGCAGTAAATGCAAATGCGAATACACATAACCAATATCAGTACCAGCACCGGCATAAACCTCAGCATCAACAGCATCACCAACATCAGCTCCTGGATATCAAACCAAAGCATAATCCCAATGAAGCACAGAAAAAGCTGGAATCACGTACTGGCGAGCACCCGAACCACAAAAAAGGCAAAATAGAATAAAAAGAAACTAAGCGAGCGAGAGGGAGTGAGGAAAATATCATGCAAATGTTGTATGGGCGAAAAACTGCCCTGTACACATCGAAAATAATTTAAGGAACCCAAATTTACTGTAAATTTAACCGTATAGTAGACAGGCAGTGAGAAAGATAGTGTGTGTGTGTGTGTGTGTGTGTGTGTGTTGTCCATCGGCATAGCCGTTGGACCCATCGTTAAGCATGTTCATAGAGTATAACAAGAACAATTACCAGAAGTAACAGCGACTTGTGTACATGTTAAGGTAACAAATGCATAGAGCTAAACATAAAGGAGCTCAACAAGTTATTCGATAACTACATTTGCAGTGAAGCTTCTGATGGTAATAATGATGTTCATGATTATTGCTGGATATTGTAGAGCAGTAGAAAAACAACAACAAAAAGACAAAGATACAAACAAAAATGCATGGTATTGCTGAATAACCGATTCTGTTGTAAATTTGAAAAATAGTAGGGTCTTGATCAGTGCAGTCGGTATACTTTTCGCACCGTTTATTAGTAAGTTAGTTACGGTGACCAATAGGTAAAATCGCTATCGATAAACAAAGACACTGGAACAATTAAAGAATAAAGAATCTGAATGAGCTTCCTACATATGGTAAATATATCTATATGTAAACTGATGAATATATATGTGTACTAATCTATATGTAAACTGATGTAAGTGCGTTAACCCGAAATAGGTCTACCAGTTATAGCTAACAGCAACCCATATACAAGGTTTCAGCCTATACAAGGTTTCAGTCTCGTATAAAACATTATTTGAATTTGAATATGAATTTGAATATGCTAACATTTCGAATTGTGGCCCTGAAGTCGCACGTTGATCTGTAATCTACCTGTAGTTCTAAGCATTTTCCCGCTCAATCAAGAAGCCAGCCGCACTACAACCCCTCAGCTTGGCAAGCTACCACTTGCCACTTGCCACTTGCCACTAGCCAGTTACCACTTGCTGCTGCCTTGTTTCCTGTTTCGTTTTCTGTGGCTCTCTCGCCTGAGTCGTACAGACGACCTAGCGATATAGGAAAAACAAGCGCGCGCGCGCGTTCAAACTCATTCACCTGTTGTTAATTGACCTTTTTCGTGAAATGGTGAGAGGGGGCACTATTTGAGGGGTGAGAGGGTGCATGTTACATGTTGCATGTTGCAACGACGCATATGTTGACCTCTACCTCTGCCGCTACCTCTATGTCTGTGTCTGTGTCTATGCTATTTCTATGCAGCCGCCGGGGCCATCTGTTATTGTTTTCCTTATGCTATGGTAAGTCTTCCACCCTTAAAAACAAATACGGAAAACGAATAAAGAAGATACACTCAATAGTTGTAAGACGCACTTTGAAAATAGTTAAGTTTCAGCAGGTGACGAGGTACTATTAAAACTATTTAGGTGCTTATAAGCATCGACAACTATTGGTGGTAGTTGCACCCTTTGAATCTGCTTCCTAGTCCTGCACATAAAATATATCATCGCTTAGAAATTGCGTAACAGTAACTCCATAATTTTAATAGTGTTCTTCGCGGCAAACTTTCGTATAATTCTAAATGAAATTCATGCATTGAAATTCAATGATGTCACAGCGACATTGTGTTCAAATTCTGATGTTTTAGCTATAAAGTAGCTAAAGTCAAGGCCCGGAGGTTAAGACTCAGTATTCTCTCTCTCTCTCTCTCTCTCTTTCTCTCTCTATCTCTCTCTATCTCTCTCTCTCTCTCTCTCTCTCTCTCTCTCTCTATCTCTCTCTCTTTCTCTGTCTACCTCTGTGTATTTTTGTTCTTGAATTCTCTGGTCGCTCTTCTACTTCACTTTGTACCACTATATACTATATTCAATTTGAAAAAATAAAAGTGGGAAAAGAAAAACGTATTTTCACACACTCACGCTGAATAATGGCAAGCGTCTAGGCAAGCGACGAGACTTACGAATATATACATACATATAAAGGTACAGAGACTATACGAAATAACATAGAAAATAAGCTCAAGGTCAATAGCGTGGGTAAATTGACTTGAAATGAAGATACATATATATATATATATATATGTACATACGTAATACATATACATACTATACAATACACAAGCATTAACTTGATATTCAGTAGAATTGAAGATATGGAATCTTTGGTACCTTGTCCCTTTAGATAGATCGAGTATACAAAGTACGGTCGAATTTCGATTATTCGAACCTCCAGGGGACCTTAAAAATACTTCGAATTATCGAGAGTTTGAATTATCAAATGGTACGTGTTCTATAAAGTTTAGAGACAACATTTTATTACATACAAAAGTTAAGTTGTATGTATGTACATACGTGCATGTACATAAAACTGAATACAATTTGGACTAATTTGTTTTTCCAAAAAACTGAGTTATACTTGTTTGCTTTGAAAGACCTTGTTAATGCTCAGTCTGCTGGATAATTGTTTTTAAATGAAAAAGTAACTGGAACGCTTTTCCATCGCATTCGTTTTGGAGACAGAAGCTTTGCAAGGTATCGAATGAAGATTTTACTTTCTCAACTGACACCTCTGGCAAAGGTTGTGATGTATCAATTAACTTCTTCTTTTCAGCCATCGCCAAACATTTATAATTTCCAGGCCTCATAACTTCTACAAATTTTTCAGCTGCATATCGACGAAAGACCAACAGTTGATGAAGCATAACTAAAAAAAAAATGCCCGCGTTTGTCTCAAATGAGTTTGCACAACAACACGTAGTTTAGTTCTGTTTAAAGAATTCTGAGAATATCGGCAACTGAGCTGATGTGTTTGTGGCTCTTTTTCTCTTCAACTTCGAATTATAGTGTTCGTTTAGTTCGAATTACAGCGTGGTTTTGTTTAATGGCACTGATTTTTTGCATCGAATTACCGACAGCATAAAAATGTATGGAAAAAGTTCGAAATATCAAGAGATTTTGTAGGGAACTCGTGCTAGCTTTGAATTAATGAGAGGTTTGAATTAGTTTTGATAGTGATTTGACACTTCATCAGGATGTAAGGCTGTGGTAGCAAGTGCCAAATTTTCACAAGGTTATACTCATATTTATTCCAGTAGTCATGCCTGGCTATCTTCTTTAGAACTCATGAACTGAATGTGTGATAGGCTATATTGGACCATTTAGGTACATTGGTGCATTCATTCATGTGATCAAAGAAAGGACAACCTGCAATTCATCATAAGCCTATCTAAATATATTGGCATTAATATGTATATATACATACATATATACACTTACCCGATGTTATATTTGGTTAATATTGTCAAATATCGCTATATTCATTTAAGTTAAGCACGGGATGTAGGAACGCGGATACATGTACACATGTATGCATGTATGAATAATGATGAACGGATAAACACATCAACTCATAGCGTTGCGTGAATACATACAGATTGATGTACATATACATACATACACCGGACTAAACCGTGTCACTACATTGAATCGCATTTCGAGCTTTCAACGTGTTGATTATGTTGTTGTTGTTGTTGTTATTGTAAGTACGCATTGATTATATAAATACTTGGATTAATATTAATATTGAATATATATACATATATAGCGAGTTACAAGCACATATCGAATTCGTAATCGAGCGGAAGAGCAATCAAAAGTTCAAACGTAGAACTTGCTAGTATATTGTCAGGAGTATGCAGTGTATAGATCAGCGTCTAGCGCGAAACACGGCTCTCAATGCAAGGTGGATCACTAAACCGTACTCAAAGAGTTCTCAGGCGCAACTGTTTCGATATCAAATGCGATTACCCAACTGCAGCAATTCTCTAAGCCGCGCTCTTTTCCTTTACATCAACTCTACATACGTACTTCTGCCCCTTTACAGTGAACCGCGCTCAAAACCTGGTTTGAGCATAAATGCTCCATGCTACTGGTGGTCGGTTACGGTTGGTCGCTTACTTTTCTACTCAAACACACACACACACACATACAAACACACCAACTCACACACGACATATATATGCATCGCTAATTAACACAAAGACCGAGCGAGTCAACGAAGTAACGAACGAACGAACGAACGAACGAACGACCGAACGACCGAACGAACAAACGATCGAATGAGCGGGCAAGCGAGTGCGACAGTACCTGTGTCGCAGGTAGAAACGAATGAGCGCTTTTTTCCACTCGGCATGATAACAAGCAGAGGAAGAGAGAGAGAGAGAGAGTGAGAGAGATAGAGAGGAAGAGAGAATATGAGGCACATGCATGTCATGTATATAACGCATTATTTATATATAGATATATATATATATATATATTCGTGCATGTGTGTATAGCATACATATGTATATATCGTTCGATTATATAAACTTCATATACATACGAGGCTGGATCAACCAACAATCTACGGTGTTCTACGGACATTTCGGTGAGGACTGTGAGTAGTTCGGATTTCCCTTTAAATTTTGTGGCTTATACTCATAGGAGTACCTGTTGACTGACCGTCGTTTAACACTAGCTGGTCTGTTTAAGCTTCAGTTTAATCCACCCCCGCCAAAAAAACAGTTTAGAAGCAACAAGCTGAAAGCTCTACCTCAGCTTGGTAATAATGAAATAATGAATATAGAATTATTTTAGCGGTGGCAGAACCCGGTGCTCTAACCGACAATAAAATGTTCAAACTTACGGACGGACATATCTCAATCAATTCAATTTGTTGCTCTAATTTACAAATATCATACTTATGATTTGATTTAGAATATACCGTATAGGGTCTGTGATGCCTCATTTTGCCTAACAAAATTCCATTGGATTTCTTCCTTGAACTTATTCATTGACCATTTGATCAGTTTAAAGCATAAATTATATGGTAAATATAGCGAATATTAGGGACGATCGAGCTTATATAAATAGACACATTAACGCAGAGGGTAATCCATGAATTGAAGCAAGGCTATTGTAATTTGTGAAATATTCGATCAACCCATTTTCGAAAAAGAATGTCGGAGGGCTCTGCGATAGAAAACTTTGTTGTTAAGACCCTGTGTTTAAAAAACCCAAAAGGGTCTATTATCTTTGTGCAAAAGTCGGTTTGTGTGTAAAAGGCAGAAGGAGGCGTGCCACACCCCATAAAGTATATATATTCTTGATCAGGATGAGAAGCCGAGTCGATTGAGCCA
>JBANCZ010003113.1:0-13569 GCA_037040025.1 Sphaerogastrella javana
GGGTTGCAGTGACTGAATGATCGACACCCACTGACGTCGAAACCATCGGACAATCAGGATTTCGCGAAGATAGCTAGCAGAAGGAACGATTGCCCGAAAAAGAGAAAGTGGTCAGCGGCTACTTATGTCCTTTAAAATCGAAATCCATGCTGAGGTGGCATCGGATCCATTTCAAACACCCATTGCCGTCGCTCACATAATTTAAGTTGTTCCCCACAAACAGTACGAAAAACATTGCAGTCACTGGGCTTTCGCTGCCACACCGCTATCAGGAAAGTGGCTCTATTGCCTCGCCACGCAGTGGCGAGTTAAGATTTTTACAGACGTCATGCCAATTTGACACAATAGGACTAAGATAAAGTTGTTTTCTCAGATGAAAAAACTTGTCTGTCCAAATGGTAGGGTAAAAATTTTGCGCGTCGACGGCGACCGTAACAACCCTACAGCTTTTACCCGAGGTGACAGATGAAGTGGCGTTACAGTGTGGATATAGGTGTTAGCGGTATTGTAGTGGTGTCGGATCGACTAAATGGTACAACGTATATTTCAATATTGCGAAATTAGTTGCCCGATGTTCGCCGCAGTAAAATTTTTACTTAAAATTGATTAAAATTTAAATTAGTTTTCTTTCAAAAATGCAGCTCTAATTATTTTGGCTAATTAGATGCAGATATGAATGTATATGTATGCAATTCACAAATTGTAATCAGAATCATAGGAAAGCCTCATTGGGCCAAGAACTGGCCAGCACTTAAATTTAACTGTAAGTGGTCCAGTGCCGAGGTTACTTAGAGCATGGATTTGAGTTTTTTTTTGTGCTAGTTGCACTCAGAGCTCAGCTATAAAATTCCACAAGCTTTTTTGACAAATGAAACGTGGAACAAACAAGACGCCAAAGCAGCTGCAGCAACTGCAGCAGCACCCAAAACAGTGCAGGCCAGGACACAAGCAAAGCCAGAGCCAGAGCCAGAGTCAGAGTGAGAGTCAGAGTCAGAGCTGGTGCCTGGAGCCAGGAGCCAGCATAGCAGTGAGAACTTAGCCAATGCCAACAAAAGATTTATGCATTTTAGTTGAGTCTGGCGAGGAAGAGACGGTCGACGCTTTATGCGAAACTAAACGGCAAACAGTTGTGAATGAAGAAAGGCGCACTGGAATTGGAGATTTGGATTGGGACTGGGATTGGGATTGGGATTGGGATTGGGGATTGGGGATTGCCGTTGGCCAAAGGCCTTAACGGCTAACGGAAGTCAGGCATGACAGCGCCTGCTTCTGGCTGGGCAAACATGTTTTGCATGGCCCTGGCTGCCGGGACAGATACAGATACAAAGACAGACAGACAGGCAGAGAGACAGGCGAGCTAGCGAGACAAGCAATTGGAGAGAAACTGAACTGGAAGTGAAACTCTATTGTACCTTTTAATAGACTCAAATGAACTCCAGTCGGAATTTTGCAGGCGCAAACATTTGCACTGCTTATTAATATGCATCCCATCTCAGTTGCAGCAGCAGCAACTCCAACATCAACATCAGCGCAGCTCGAAGGGATTAGGCTGAAGCAGCAGCAGCAGCAGGTGTGGCAGTTGACTGCAACTAAAGTGGAGCTTTCTCCTGCAATCGACAAATTTTATCTACTAGGCCAAGCACAAAGTTTCTCGCTCCGTATCGAAAAGTCGTTAGTAAGCTGACCACAAAAACAAAAAAAAAACACAAAGGAAAAGGGAGAGAGAGAGAGAGAGAGAGGGAGAGTGAGAGTCTTGGTGGCTAAAATGCGTTGCTATGGACCAAGTTAACCAGCCAAAGGTATTAGGTTTTAGACGCAGTCGTCTTGACACTTTAAAGGATAAAAAAAACTGCAAAAATTTAAGTTCATCCAAGGACTTGCACTTAGCCTCAAAAGTTTTGCTCTACGCCAAAGTTTGTTCTGACTTCAGCATGTCAGAGCGGTTTCCTAAGTAGATTTGTTTGCCCAGCCATATGTTCGGAGTTAAAACAAAAAAAAAACAAAGAATTACCTCCTTTTGTGGGCGGTTTAAGCGACTCATAAAGTAGCTGCATAATGACCAAAATAATAAGGCCAATAAATATGGAAAAAGTCTAGAAATCTCGAAGCTAAGCTGCTTGCATAAAATGAAAATAAAATACTATATAGTATAATATGAAATAGTTATATTATGGTATAATAGGAAATTTTTGAATGTTTTGACAAATGAACTTTAGTCATAGATGTATTACTTTCCTTAATATATTAGTCAAGCCAAGCTACAAAAATCAGTAACACATATAAACTGTCAGCTAAAAATACTATTGAAAAGTATTCGAAACCACAATAATTCAAAAGTACACACTAGAAATTCATATGCGGTTTATACAATATGTGTTTCAGGAGGAAGCGTAGAGTTCCCAAATTCTTATTTTTTGTCATCGCGTGTCTATTTATCATTACATCAATACATATCATTGCATTCTTCTCAGGCTTCAATCACGAGAGCATGAAGATTAAAACGATAACGATACATTTTTTTATGAGTGCTGTTACACTATACATAGTTGGAGATACAATTCTCTTTTTAATTTTCGCAATTGATCGTGCTACTTTTCCAGAAGCACAGTCTGAGACGAGAACGAATAAAGATGCTAAGGTGCATAGACGTATTGATTATTTAAAAATGAGATTGAGTACATTCAAATCAGAATTAATGGTTACAAATGCACATCGTGATGAAAGTCTAAACACTACCTATCAATTGATAGCTACCGATTTGTGGCTATATGGCAAGTATTACATATTTCTCACGTGTTTCATTTTGGCCATTATCGATAAGATGGGGTTCTATAATCAGGAAAAAATGGAAAGTATCTTTTGGAAGAACAAAACATACACTATGGGCCTGCACTCTGTTAGAAGTTTAAATCATCTATACTACTTTATTGAGTCGTCGTTAATCAAAGCCTTCGATTCAAATCAAACTCATCGACAAAATGAATGGATCTATAATGAACAGACCAAACGATTGGGAGTGGTGCGCTTACGTCAACTGCGTAGGCCGGCAAATGTTTTTGAATTTCGTGAAGATAATTTCACAAATGAAGATTTCATGGCGGGCTGGGAACTACCCTATGAACGTTTTCAGTATACTAACAAATACTGGAGCATATATTCACCTTGGTTACCAATGTTAACTGATGCAGATAGTTTGTTTCTTAACTTTTATCACGACAGTTATACACAAAAGTTTCCAGAGCTAGAGGGATACGTTACGCTACTCGCCCGTACGAAAAACAACAGCATGAAGGTCCTTGAATATCTTAAGAAAGAAAAATGGCTTGATGAATACACAGCTGCTGTATTTATGGATTTTACGCTCTACAATGGAGATGAGCATTTATTTACTATATGTTCCTTTCATGTTGAAGTAACGCCATTCGGTACGGTAGAACCGGACTATTATATATCGACCTCAAAACTATTAGTTCTCGAGGAGTTAAATTCATTTGGTCTGTGTATACTTTTTGTATATACTTTCGAATTTTTACGGTTCCTATTGGCACTGATCGCAACGCTTTGGTATGAACCCGATAAACTGAGAAGCTTGTGGATCAAAATGGACTTGCTAATATGTGCGTTTAATATCATTATGTTAATCATAGTCATTATCGAGGAGGTAAAAATGAGGGATATGCTCGAACAGGTTGAGAGTTCAAGCATATTGGAATATGTTAACTTTCGTAGATCTGCACGAATGTATTTAATAAAAATCTATATCATTGGATTCCTTATGTGTCTGGCCACATTGAGATTGTGGAAAGTTCTACAGTTTGCAAGCGTGTTTCAAGTCTTCTCTACAGCTCTATATCAAGCCTCACAAGCTCTGGCTAGTACTGCATTAATTATCCTTATATTTTTAATGGCATTCGGTCATGCTGTTGTAATTATAAATGGTACCAATGCCCCTAGTTTCCGTGAATTGATTGGAAGTCATGTTACAGCATTATCGTTTGCCTTCGGTTTCAGCGCTCACATAAAGCCAGAGGATCTTTGCTATGGTGGTTTCACATTGGGCGTAATACTCTATTTGATTTTGGCGTTCGTTTTGGTCCTTATACTGTTGAATCTATTTATATCAATAATAAACAGTTACTTTCAATCAGCCAAACAATTAAGAGATGCCCATAATTTGCACAGTTATAGAATTAATTTCCTACAATTTCTACGAGTAGAGTATGCCTCTTTCTTCAACTTCTTTAGAAGGATATTCTTTAAGAAAATATATAAACGGCAAAACCGAACAGTAAGGCAAAATATCGAACTCATATTGAATGCGAAAGAAAGTGCCACCGTCAAAAAATACCACGCATTATCAGAAAACGATACTTATACAACGCCCTTCCAAGAAGAAACTCAGGAACAAAAGCACATGGTGTACGTAAATCATATCGAACGATTATTCGCCCTTTCTGCCATACTAAACACTCAAACGGAACTACTGGAAGAAATTTGTTTGAAGAAGAACTTTATAATGGAAGATAATATAAGTTCCGATAGTGATTATAGCAATTAATCTATGCAATTCCAAAGTGTATGAACTCACAATAAAAATCAATTGGATGAGTTCGACAAATCCAACATTAAACAAATTTGTTGTTGAGTAGACTTTAATAAGATAATGGAGCTTATGCTTTTTCCCAAACTGAAACGGGAAACTCCCATTAAACGTGCAGCTGAAGATAAATCAAGTGATTATTCAAATGATCAATCTGAACAATCGGACTCAGAATCAAGATTCTAAGAATCGGAACGACCAAAACGATTCAATTGTATAAAAGTGCAATGATAATGCAGTCAAAAAGGATAAGGGGTGTTCTCAAGGTATCACTTGTACATTAACTCCTATACAAACAATGAATAATATTAAATATATGATTATATTATAATCATTAATGCACAACTTTATTAGATTAATTTTATTAAAACGCATAATTAGATACAAATTGTAAAGGAAATCTTAACGAATAAAAACTATTAAGTGTACGAATACTTCCTATACGAATGTCTTCTACAAAATCTTTTATAATTGTTGGCCCAATTTTCGAATAGTTTTCCATTTGATTTTATTTGCTCTGAGGATAATTTTTTGTATTCTTTGTATTTGTTTTTGTTGTCGCAACTGAATAATTATGCGCAAACAGGCCAAACTTTGACTTGAAAAGGCTTTTAAGGCAATTTGGCGCTGGCTTTGTTGAACTTGTTTGCGAAAAACTTGCGGAACCTGAGCCTGGACATAAGCCAATAGCGAAATGACTTATGACCAAGTCTATATATGGCCATATTTAGTATACACACTCAAAAGGCTAAAGAAATGGAGCTACGAAGAATTGTTATGAGTTGGCAAATAAAAATTTAATACCTCATGCTTTTAGGCTTCACACACACGCACACACAGCACTATATAGATTCTTAGTTGCCCAGAGATACCATTTCCATTTTTTTCAGGATTTTTTTTTAAGCCAATTTTTAGCTGCTGCTGTAATCGGAGGCAGCAGTTATTGTTAGACGTAAACTATGAAAAACTTTACAAACATTTCGATCAACAGAAAATGTACCTAAACTAAACAATTGCAAGCGGCGCTAAACTTTCACAAGTCGAGATGCAACACCCCCAACACCCATTTCATACACATACCCCCACACATGTACATGCTTGAATACAGTTAGACAGACAGACTGTCTGCAAGTTGTTATGCCCTGGACCCATTGAAATTGGGTAAATCAGACAGACCTATTATGTTTGTACACTCTGTATTCCCTGTGGTTTTTTTTATCAAAAATAAATTGGAAATTGGGAGAATTAGTGAAAAGTTACAATCGGTAAAATGGAAAAGAACAAAAGTGACGATCGCACATAAGAGAGAAAGAATCAATATTTATCTTTAGATATATAATACATATATACACTATACATATGAAACTACGCATTTTAAACACATTTGTACATTAATATCAGTCTCGGGTGCGCCCGACTGTTGCACTCTTTCCCTGTAGATATGCTCGCACATATATATAAATGCATGTACGTCTGCTGCTTGTGGGAACTATGTAAACTTTTATAATTATTAGCAACAAATGAGCAGTGACAAAGCACTTTTGCAGTAACTGCAACTTTTTACCCGACAGATGCTCTCCAAGCCCATTGCAAGGGTATGGGCAGAGGAGGAGGATAGAGAGAGTACAGAAAAAAATTGAAATAAAATCCAGAAATGATTCCTGAACACTGCCTCAATTTAAAAGTTTTAACTACCTGGCTATGTGTCTGCATCTGAAACCTGGGACAAGCCTTTAAGAAATACCGCCCCACTCAAAAGCCATATGGAGTTTATAATGTGTGACAAGGCATGGGCGCAAAAAGTTTGTAATACAGAGCTAGATTTTTAGCAAAAGTTGCATTGTGACTAAATTTAAGGCAAGTACAATGCTATAAAAATATCGCATTAAAATGTAACAAATTTAAGAAATATCTAAAATTTATAAACGAAATATTCAATGTAGTAGAATTGTTGTGGGGCTTTTTTCAAAAAATGCCGTTCTGGATCGTTTTTCTAATTTCATTTATCGAACACTTTTGTTATCGATATACATGAGTTAAATCAAATATGTTAAATATCGAATTTGTTGGAATTTGCTCGACATTGAATTTGTTAGGTATTTATTTTATAAATTTCACACAAACATTTTTAGTATGATGTTAAATAATTAATAAAACGCATCTAGCACATGTTCGGCTAACACTTGAACAAGTGTAAACAGTGAAGTGAAGCATGTTACAGCTGATTTTAAAACTAAGCTGTAAACAACTCTTTCCGACCTGCGATTCTCTTAAATAACTGCACGAAGAGTCGATATAAGCGAAAGCTTTCAGCACAAAGAGAACGCTGAATGGAAAGTCGAATGTCTAAATGGTGAAAGCTCTACAAGCGCTCTTTCGGCACGCGCTGAGTAAGAGATCTGAGCTTTCTGGCTTAAAGGTTTGAACAAAATATGTCATGCTCTGGCTACAGGATTTACCGAGCGCACAAATTTAATTCATAACTTAAGTGGCGTGTCCTCGGCCGTATACAGCCAAGGTTAAGTGTGGCTCGGTGCAGTAGCAGCAGCAAGGCTAAAGGAACAGCGTCAGTGCTGCCTCTACGCCCACTCTGTAATGACCTAAGAAAGTTCTTGCGAGGAGGAGGAGGAGGAGGAGGGCGAGAAAGTGGGGAGAGTTTGTAAGAGCAGGAGTTGGGCAAATTCGGTGGAAGTGGGCAAAGTTGGTGGGAGATGAAGGGCCCGCAGAACGAACTGGCACATTGGGTGGGTTCTTCTGTAAAGATTTTGATGCTTGAGCACGAGCATGTAGAAAAAACTTAACCGCATCAACCCTCCGCTCCGAATCCCCCCAAAAGAAACCTTAAACACTCCCTACTCTCACTCCCTAGTCCGCTGTTCCTAAAGAAATCATCAATTAAATGCCGGCGACTCTTTTTATTGTTGTTTCTGTTTCTTATGCCCATAAACAATTGCCTGGAAATATAATACATGGCTCATTGTCTGGTTTTATATGAACTTTGCTTTTTTTATTCTTGTCCCATTGTCTAAAGCATCTCAAATGGCAATTGATTGAATTCTTTTTTTGGATTTTCGCTTTTTTCCCTTTTTCTCTCTCTTTCGTGCTTAGCGTGTGACAAACAAATTAAACAAATGACACCAAGTACAATGGCCAAAAATGTAACCATTGACCAACAATAAACATTATAATCAGACCATGGTTAAGCTGCCCTTCGGCAGACCCCGTTAATTTGCATGAAAAGAAATAACCCAAAACATTGCCTACAACATTATTTTTTGTTGTTGTATTTTTTTTTTTAAAGCCAAACTGACCCTTTGTGTCCCCATTTACATAGACGCGTGCTCTCGCTCAGCCGAGCTGGAGCGCCCCATCATTTGCACGACACGTTTTCAAAATCCCCGCTCGAATATAAAAACCAAAACAAACCAGCCCAAAAAGAGCTCACATTTGCCTGTTTGAAGTACACATACCCTTGAAATAATAAAATTATACTATATAGTATGTACATTTGATCAAGTTGATGATAAACTCAAAGAGAAATAACACGGAAATGTCCAAGGTTATGATACACATGATTTAAATAATCTGTAGGGGGACTACACTTAGATCTTACACAAATTATCATATATCAAAGTTCTAGTACTAGACTACATGTCTCTGTATAACTATTTAAATTTGATCTTATGCTTATCTGCTAAGCCAATAAAACCATGTTAATTCTTGATCGTATATGTGTATACATAAAAACATTTCGCATACCCTTCAAAAATATTTTGCTGTAGGGCATAGAGAGAAAATGAAACACCTAGCACCGATAAACCAAAAGCAATAGCAATGCAACAAATATTGAAGTAATCAAAAATGCAAATATCACGTCGTGAATTGTTAAAATCCCAGTATTATGTTCTCTCTAGAATACGTACATACCAGAGCCACCCCCCCAGAATCACTGACAATGTATACTGGTGTTTCTATAGTAGCTTCCGGGCAGTGGTTACCAATAAATCAGCGGCCACATTCATTTTGTAGCAGTTTATCGCAAAAAGTTAATTGCTTTCCCGTGCTCTCTATTAATCATATTCCATAATTTGTTTAGCCTAATTAGCGACAAACACACACAAACAGAAAGAGAGAGAGAGAGAGAGAGAGAAAGAGGGGAATAAAAAGATAGAAAACGCCTTCTAAGAAGATGATAAGCTGGGCTATAAGTCAGACAACTGAGTCATTAGAAGGAGCCCACGATGAATTCTGTAAAGGCCTTGGATAATCCCAAAGAAAATTGTCGAATAGAAATTTACATATAATAAAAATGTTGAATTTATGTTTAGATTGTGTACAGAATGTGCGAAACTTAGAGTTTTTGACATTTGTCAACTTAAAGCGCATCAAACTAGTCCAACTATAGTTTTTCTTTTAACATTTTTATGATGTGATAAGAAACACGTGCAATTATTAAAGTTCAACAGAAAACTTATCTTCAATTAACACTATTAGCAAGCAACTATGTTTGTTTAATCTTTGAAATATATAGAAATTTAAGTTGCTCAAATACTATATGCCCTGTAAACTTACTACATTTTTTATGATATCATCATAAAAAATCAAATGACTATCAAATTCGATCATAAATATATGTTATTTGCTGGTACTACAGTAAGTAGTAAGATTAATAAAATATTTATATACACCGTTTATCTTTTAAAGATATGACTATCCGCTATTCTAATATAGAATGTCCAAAACGTCAGTTTTTATAAACAGGGTATTCAAGGTTTACCGATAACACATACTGAAATTGCCAAAACATTCAGAAAATATTCTCTCAGCCAGTTGATATTTAACATTGGTCGAGAGCATTACTCGAGCATGAATTTCGAAGAGATATTGTCGATATGTGGAAGTAATGGTCGCTACCAATATATGCTATTTGGCATATTATTATTTATTGGATTCTTGAGCAATATACAGTTCTACTCACAGAACATAATCAGTTTTGTGCCTGAACATTGGTGCTACCACGAGCAACTTATAGACAAAAACATTAGTGAAATAAGAGATTTATACTCTCAATTTGAACAGCCTTCCTGTACGCGTTTAGAGAGTATAGATGGTACAAATGTTACGATTAGTAGTGAAACTTGCCAACAATGGATCTACAAATACGACTATGGATTCATAAGCATGAACACCGAGGTTTGTCTATCTACTAGTATTCCAATTTAGCATTTACCGCCATTCCATTAATATTTTTAGATGAATTGGGTGTGCGATCGTGCCTATCAGGCCCGTATAGGTCAATCCCTTTTCTTCCTCGGTAACATGGTGGGCAGCACGAGCTTTGGTGAACTTGGTGATAGAGTTGGACGATTGAAGGCTATGATTTTTGCCAATATATTGTCATGTATTGGTGAAATTTCCACTGGTTTTACCGAGAGCGTTTTAACATTTTCCATGGTGCGCTTTCTGTCCGGATTGGGATCAGCCGCTAATTGTTATTTAATGGTCATACTCGGTAGGTTTAATGCTGCAAATATAATTAATTATTATTTATATGTCATTGAACCAATTTATCATACAGTTATAGAATACTGCTCACCCAAACTACGTAGTGTTGGATTAACCATAATTACTGGAGTCTTTCTGTCCACGAGCATGGTCTATTCCTCTTGGTTAGCCATCGCCGTTGGCAATTGGCGCTCCTTCATGCTGTGGGGTGCATTGCCCACTTTGCTGGTAATATTCACATATTTTCCGATACAGGAGAGTGCTCAATGGCTTATTACACGCAATGATATCGATGGAGCTATACAACGATTGCAACATGTGGCCAAGATCAATGGACGCACAGTGAACGAGGCTGATTTCAAAGCATTTCGCATGCACTGCCAGGAGAGTTATGCAAGCACCCAGGATGAGATCAAGCCCAAGCTGAGCGATATAACAAAATATTCCAATCTAAAGAAGAGATTTATCATTATTGAATGCTTCTCGTAAGTTCAATTTTTTAACTACTTAATATGCTGGCACTAACCTTAATCTCCCTCTTAGAATTCTGCTCTCTTGTAGCTCCAGCATTGTCTCCCGCAGCATGGAAGGCCTGGGCATATCTCCGTTTATACTCTTCTGTTTATTTGGCGCAGCTGTGCTGCCATCGAGTCTGGTGCAGGGTTATCTACAGCAGCGCTATGGACGCAAGGCCACTTCGACCAGTTCCATCATCAGCACCAGTTTATTATGCATAGTGCTGGGTCTATGCATGACCTGGCTACCGGAGCAGAGATACCTTGTAGCCTCGTTGGCCGTTGTACTGCGTTTTTGCTCCACAATGAGCTATCAATCCGGCGCATTACTCGTTACAGAACTGATACCCACATCGGTGCGATCACGTGGCCTGGCCATGTTCTATGTGGCTGCAAATTTGGGTGCATTCATTACACCATACATACAACATTTGGGCATTTATTTGAGTGCCATACCATTTCTATTCGCTGGTTTCTTCTACCTAATCTCAATGTATTTGTGTTTATTGCTTCCGGAAACAAGTCAACGCACATTGGCCATTTCTTTGGAGGAGGGCGATGCATTTGGCAAAGATGAAAGCAAATTTCATTTCATCAGCGAAATACGTAATCGGAAAACATCCTATAAACCAACAGCTGCATCCAATGATGAAGTTGGCAAGGCACTCATAGTCCAACTTAAACATGAACAATGTGAGGGAGAGCTGTAGAAAGAGAAAGTGAGCGAATATGTGAGTTATGTGTTCCATATCTTATTGTTACTTTGCTAGTCTATCTCCTAATTATCTGTATACTAATGATAGCATAAATATTTTGTTGATATGATTTATGATATATGTTTAAGATAATAGTATTAATTTTTAAATTTAAGATTATTATGCTCCAAAAACCTTTGGACTTTCCACTCTTATTAAGCAATGCCTCACAGCCAAACTAATTGAGTTAAGTTCTAATTGAAATGTATTTTATATGTACTCATGTTAAGATTATAATTGACCAAATGCCTGAAGAACATTGCTAATATATCCATTATATTAAATACAAGTTGTCTTGAACAAACACAACTTCGAATGAGCTCAATTCGTGATGCTTCTTCCTGCCACTGTGTGCATATTAGCATAAAGGAACAAGTTTATTTTACCTATGTACATTATATCCATATCCATATCCACTGGGATTTTTGTGTTCCTTTTCTTTTTTTTTTTAAGCTAATGTGCCGCATATATGTTAGAATATTGTGGCCAAACATTGTGTCTGCTGGAGTTAACATTGAAACAAATGTCGCCATCATTATTTAACAATTTGCGTGTTGATGTCGCTACAACAACAGCAAAATGTACATCAAACATGAACAAATGTGTATGTGCATATGTATGTAAACATATGTATGTACTACATTATGTTTTTTCTGACTAGGCCGCTTCCTGATGCAGGCTTCCTTCACGTAACAACAGCAGCAACAACAGCAGAGGCAGCAGAAATTTAGTGTGTTTGGTGCCAGATTTTTTAATGCAAAATTCGTGTAGCTGTATATTTTTGCCGTTTAGCATTTGTTCGCTGTTGGCTTGTTATTGTTGTTACTGTTGTTGTTATTGTTGTTGGTATTGTTGTTGTTATGCTTGTTTTTGCCATTAACAGCAATTACAAATGGCAAACAAAAACGCGTGTCGCTGCACTGGCCTGGCCTGGCCTGGGCTGCGCTGATCTGGGCTGCTGCTGCTGCTGCTACTGCTGCTGCTACTGATGCTGCTGCTACTGCTACTGCTGCTACTGCTGATACTACTGCTGCTGCCAGGGCACTGGCAAAACTTTTAATTATTTAGACGAGAACGCGAAAGTCGCACTGTTTTTCACACAATTCCGGTTTTGTAGTTTTGGCTACGTTTGTGCGCCTTTTTCCCCTTTTTTTGGGATGGTGTTTGGGGCGTGGTCGCTGCCTGCAAAAGGTAAATTCAATTATGTAGCTGTTGGCATTGTTATTGTTGTTGTTGTTGTTTGTTTGGTTTTCGTAATTACAAACAACTTCACAAGTTGCAACTAATCAAATTAGAGGCAAAATGCTGCAGTGAGCGCCAAATCCACAGGCGACAAATCGAGAATCCTGCCACTTTCCATTCCTCTTTTTCCCACTTGCCACTGCCCGGTGCTGTTGTTGTCGCCTCATGGGCGGGGGCGTTGATAACATATGCCAAGGATTTGCCCGTCTCTGCCATGTGTGTTGCTTGGCAAAGAGGCATTTTTATCGTCTATCAGCAGTAAGCGGGAACGTAAAAATGGCTTTTTAAATTGTGCATCAATGCATGAAATGCGCTATGAAAGCATTTTAGATAAATACGCCAAACTAACAAATAACCATGCGGAAAAGCCAGTTAGAACGGATAAGACACCAATTCCCGTTTTATGTGCTGTCTTCCTCTTTATATGTGTGGGCTGTTCTCTTTCTCTCTCTCCCTCTCTCTCTGTGTGTGTGTGTGTGTGTGTGTACTTTCTTTATGCGTGTGATTGCGTGTATACTCTCTATTTGTGTGTGACTGTCTGTGTGTGCCTCAAAAGATTGTATAGCATTCCGCCAGCTTAGTGGATAATCAGTCGTTGCATTTTTATTCAACTTGAAATCATATATTACTGCTGATTGAATACATCCTACAGCAGCAGAGGCGAAGAGTAAGCCAAAGGAGCAGTCAATGGAGTAGCCAATGGAGCAGTAGCATACTTGGCGATGACTGGAGCAGCCAGGGGCGTAGCAACTGGGGCAACAACTGGAGCAGCAGCGTACTTGGCAATCACTGGAGCAGCAACTGGAGCAATCACCGGCGCTGTGGCAATGCCATTGTAATTGCGGGCGAACACCTGGCTGCTGGTGGCAGTGACATATGGAGCAGGAGCTGCAACAACGGCAGCCGGAGCAGCAGCCACAACTGGAGCGGTATACGCCAACTGTTCCCCAAG
>JBANCZ010003114.1:0-13568 GCA_037040025.1 Sphaerogastrella javana
GTATATATATTGTATGAATATATATTTATGTGATTCGATTTCGAGTGCAATTTGTGTGCGAATTGAAGGAAATTCTGTGTAGACTTGCAGCTGCGTTTGGCTTGCGGTGAGCTGCACAAAGTGCAAAGTGCATTATCCTGTGGCATGGCCAAGTTATTGCCCTTTGGCTAGGAAAATCGATAAAATTGCATGGTTGCTTTTGCTGCTGTTGCTATTGTTGTGTGTGTGTGTGTGTGTGCGTTTTTTATGGCCAACTGCAACAATTGATAATAGCTGCGCGTGTGGCATGTGGCATGTAAATTCCGTCTGCTGATAAATATCGCAACTGCATTGCCAGCACACAAAAACTTTCCTCTCGACAACAACAAAAATTCAATTGACTCCGCTTGTGGCAAAAGTTTTGTTAACATTTCGCATTTGCCATTGCCTGCTAAATTCTAATTGAAAATGCCTAAGGATCGCTTAGATGAGGAGCTCCTTCCCCCATCTACCATTCTTAAACTCACGCTGCACCTGCCACAAAATGCGGCAGGCAAAAGCGCAGTCATAGAGTCACAGAGTCACAGTCACAGTAGAAGAGTCTCTGAACCACTGACTGGGAATGGGAGTGAAAAGCGGAATGGAAATTGGAATGGGTTAGCCAGTTGCCATTGTTGGTAATCAATTTGGCCATGTTTATTGGGCCGCATCAAAATGACAGTTTGCCACATTCTGTGGCAGTTGATGTGCATACCTTGGCTCTAGCAATCGTTTCTGCTGTGCAATGACAGACGAAATGAATGTTGAGTGATTTTTATGGTAACGAGGTCCTTGGGCACCTTAATTTGCGGTATGCCATTCTACCCATTATACCCTTGCTGCAGACGTTCCTGCTACTGTTGCTGCTGTTGCTGTTGATGTTGCTGTTGCCGTTAGCATTGCGGCAGTTGCACTGCACTTCAGGCCGGAAGTCAAGAGGCGCCGCAAGAGGCACACAACAGTTGCCGCTGAGTAGTCACAGTTTGCACGTGCTAAGGACCAGGACACAGAGCAAAAAGCAACAGCTACCCAATACAGTATATATTATATACTAATATATACTAAATATACAAAATACTTATACTACATTTAGTTTAAAACATTTGCATCGTGTATGTATGTATGTGTGTGTGTGTGCAATTTTATCGATTGAGAAGAAAACCCAAAACTAAATGCAAAAGTTGCTGCCTCACATTCTTTTTTTTTTTTTGGTATTTCCACATTTTTTGAACCCGCTTGCCACAGTTAATTGCCAGGTAGTGCCGAGAACCAATACAACGATACGTGAAAGCAGAGCCAACGAATCATTGATATGAGTGATACCGATGCGGTGAGTTCTACTTACAGTTCCAATAACAAAATAAAAGTATATAACATAAATATACAAACTAAAACTAGAACCACCTAAGAGCACCAGAATTATTTATGGGGCAATTTACAGGGTAATTTATCAGTGGATTAGCATAAATAGCTGTAGCTTATTAATATATGTATGTATATATAGTATGTGTATACATATTACTAATAATATTATTATTATTATTGTTATTATTGTTGTTATAATGACTGACCTTGGACATCGATTGTAGTGGCATGTCGAAACATGTCGAATATGGCCAAATTGATGGATTGACTGCATTTTAGTGGCAACCTCAACCAAAGAACCCTTTTGGCAAAAGCCAAAACAATAACAAAAACAAAAATCAAACAGCAATTTTGCCAATGGCGCAATGAGCTTTTAGTTATAGTTTAGTTTATATTCAGTTGTTTGTTTTTTTTTTTGAGGTAGTTTTATTTTAGCCACTGTTTATTTGTCTGCATTTGGTCTTAGAACTGTCGAACTTTTTTGTTGAATCAATAAGCCGAGAGCGTAACAATTTGGGTCACATTCCAAGTAGCAACCGAATTTCATGACAAAATTCCCTAAATGGTAACCAAAAACCCAAAACCAAATATATCTATGCACATATAGACGAAATAACCAAAACAATCAAATGTAAACAAATGCAAAAAAAATGAATAAATACAAATAAAGAAGAAGCCATCAAATTTCGAGTGCCTTCACTCGATATACCTGGTTATACTCTATTGATGCCTGTCTGATATCTATACCTATAGCTACATATACATATACGTATGTATGCCCATGCACGCTCACAGCACACACACACACACACTCACAAACACTCACACATATGGCCTACTACACCCACACACAGGCACACACACACACACACACCCACACCCACACCCACACACATGCATACACATGCCGCGCTTGGGTTTTATGCATGCACGTATGCAAATGATATGGTGCTGGCCACCAGGCGCCTCGTGCTTGGCGCCCTTTTGAGGTGCCAGAGATAGCGACTGAGAGAGCCTACCAGGTATTGGATTACCCGACACTTGCGCATTTCTGCACTGACACCGCAGGCGTTAGGTTCAGGTACCCGACTCAGATTCCGACTCAGGATTAGCTATTTCCAAAATGTACAATTCGACGGCGTCCAAGGAAAATCCCAATCTTAGCCCAGCACCCGGCTCCAATGCCACGTATTTGCCCAGAGAGATGGACAGACGTACTGCAGCAGATTACACAGAGCAATCAAATGTGGGCTATGTCAGTCAAGAGCAGATTAAGCAGCAGGAATATGTGACCAGGCCGCAGTCCAATGCGCAGTCCAACGCACAGCCCAATGTCAACTATGTGGAGTCCATGTCACAGCGAACGCAGCCAAAAGTAGAATATGCGCAGCGCTCGAATGTGGAGCCACTCACGGACCGTCCAGCACTTAATCCGCAACCCAATGCCAGCTATGCAGAGCCTGCAGACCGTACCATACAACCACGCACGCTGACCAATCCTGAGTATGTGCAACGTCCCGCTGTAGAGCAAGGAAATGTCGGCTATGGCGAACCAAAGCGCCCCATGCCGGCACAGCAGCGGCTGCAGTCAAATGTGGCCATGCAACGCTCCAATATGGAGTCTCCAAAAATGAACTATGGCGAGGTAGATCGCACAGTGCAACCGCGTGTAGCGCCTAATCCAGAGTACAACAAACCCCGGGCCAATGCCGTCGAGCAGCCGCAAAAGGCCAAGGAGCGCACCGATTACACCGCTAAAGAACGCACCTTGAGCACCTACAACACCAACACCGACTATGTGCTTAAAGAACGAGCCATTGCACATACGAATCCGAATCCCAATATCAATTCCAATACCAATCCCAATACGAATTTTGTTTTGCCACCACAGCAGATGCGTCCGGTGGCTGGGCCACCACCACCACGGCCGCCATTTGCAGGTGCCCGGCCCGTGGTCGGGCCCGTGGGCGGACCACGTCCTCCCATGCCGCCTAACATGGTGGGCAGAGCTATGCCGCCGCCACTGCGTCCTACAGACAGTAAAAATAACTTACTCATGGGTCCGCCGCCGCCTATGCGACCAGGCATGCCGCCGCTACAGCTCAGCCAGCAAGCGCGTATGCCCAACTCGGGCGGACCCATGAGTCCACCCGGACAGGGTCCGCCACGGCCACCTGGTGGCTTTCCCTGGACGAACGCAGCGCCCGGCGTACCGGGCATGCCGCCGCCACCGGGCGCGCGTCCGCCACAGAACATGGCCCGTCCGCCGCCGCCCACATTTGCGCGCCCGATGCCAGGCCAGCCGCTGCAGGCTCCCTTTCGCCCGCAGCTCTACAGTCAGCAGCAGCAACCATCACCACAGCAACAACAGCAGGCGCCACTACAGCAACAGCAACAACATGTGCAACAGCAACAGCTGCAACAACAACAGCAACATCTACAACAGCAACACCAGCAGCAGCAACAGCTGCGTCCCACTTCAGCCGCCAGTGACGACGATGACGTCATCATGGGCCAGGCCGTGACACCGCTCAAGAGCTACAACATGCGTAGCGATCCCATGGGCTCGCCTCTACTTGAGGAGACGGAACCACCATTTGAAACGACATCGCCAAGCTCAGAAGCGACTTCGCACAAGCTGGGTCTATACAGTAAATATATATGATTATGAGTGTGGGCGTGCCAATTAACGAAGCCATTAAACATAATACGAACTAAAGTTTAACTACTACTAAATCATAATTTAAGCAGCTTTCATTAATATTATTACTGTATAATTACAGAAGGTGACAATGACAGCGGCGTGGATGAGTCCACACAGGAGAAGGTGAGTTCGACGCCGACATAGTTAATAATTATGTTTAAAACTAGTTTATAGACAAAATTCTTTATTGCTTTTGGAGTGTTGCCTCTTAATTGAGCGGAAATTAATCGACTGCAAATTAATTGAAAACGTTGACCGTCAACTTTTTGTCTAAGCTTCAATACGTTTGCTTGGCTTGACTTCTTCTTATTTCATTGGACCCTGTGCTTAAAAACGCATAAGGGTCTATTAAGTCAGTGTCGAAATTTGTGGAATAGGCAAAGAAAGACGTGGTAGATTCTCTTAAGTTCAAAGATTCGTGATTCCGTCTGTTCTGCAGTATGGACAGCTGAAAAAAAATACTATAAGATCTACAGTATATACATTATACATCTTATGCTAGCTGATAACTGATTATCGATAGCCGATTATCCAGACCAATTGTCGAAAGCAATTGCAAAAAATACTAAACAGGAACAAAAATACTGTACTGCACCAAAAATACTATACTGCCCAAAAAAATATTGAAGTTTCATATAATTTATTTTTTTCTTATCTTGAAAATCGAATATTTATTTCAATGTAGAATTAAGGTATTTAAAGTAACACCTCTTATTGGATAAACCCATATTTAAGGTGTAGGGCTTGTGACTGTCGGGCACCATCCCCACTGTTTGATATTTTTTATATACTTCATTTTCTATGTTCTTGTGTTTTTGTTCACAAATCATAAATATCTGTAAATGGCAGCTATTTAGCTGCCGCCTTCACAGTCCTCCACGCTCCATTAGACAGCAGCCCAATGCTGCCCCGCATAGGCGATCAACTCAGAGCGCCAAGACGTCAAAGTTCAGACTAAATTCTGGCCTGGCGCACATCAGTTGGCGCGCAACGCAGCTAACCGCAAGAAGCAGCATTCGATCAGTGTGTGAGTGAGTGCATACGAGTGTTTACCTCTGAAAGTGTGACTAGGTCCAGCTACTTACAGGTGTGCACGGAGTGAGTCTCTATTTCAGTGTGTGTGTGTGTGTGTGTGTGTGTGTGTGTGTGGTAAAAGCAAATAAATACCAACAAATTGCCAAAAGTAATGCGATTTGTGACTCAACTTTTTGGGTTCTTACGCTATAAATACCTAAGAGACATTTACATGTGTATGTGTTGTATGTGTATAGAAATGATGTATATTTTGCATACGCTCTATATAGAGCAACCTTTCATATGCTAAACGACACGAACTTCGGCTTCTTCCGACGACAATCGATAAAACAATGCATAAAGTATGTGTGTGTGTGTGTGTGTTTTGGCACTGGGAATCCTTCATGCCAGCAACAACAATATCTACACACACACACACACACCAAGGGGCTTCAGCAGCAGGGACGCTTCTAGGCAACTGGCACCTGGCACCTGGCACCAGTCATAGAGAGATATAGAGTGCTCCAGTGGCATTGCTCCAGTCATAAATGGCAAAACGTTGACAGCGTCGGCAGTGCCTGAGTGTTATTGGCAGCCGTAGAGTCGTAAATTTTTATATATAGCCGAAAGAAAAATTGAATATAGCAGACAGCCACAAAATGCATTTGGTTATAATGGCAGATTCCAGCTATCTCATTGTAAATGTCTTGGAAAAGAAAACCTTCAATGATCTGCATCGACTGTCTTCATTATTTGTAACTCTTTTCGTTTTAAGGATCGCAACGGACCGAATTCGCCCAGCTCACCGGTTAAGACGCCCACATCGAGCTCATCGAAACCAGATAAGTCGGGCATATCGCGCCCGCCCAGTGCCACGCCATCGAACAAATCAGCATCCAAGTCGCGCAGCACCTCGAAGAACCGTCTGCTGCTGAAGACGCCCGAGCCAGAGCCAGCCAAGAAAGGTAGATAGTTCAAACGATGGCAGTTTCGTTCAGCTACAGTAATTAATGCCACATGCCCTTACAGTTCCGATGAATAAGGTACAGGTGGGTCATGCGCCATCGCCAAATCTGAAGGCAGTGCGCTCCAAGATTGGCTCACTGGACAATGCCACCTATAAGCCGGGCGGCGGCAATGTCAAAATCGAGTCCAAGAAGATTGACATCAAGGCTGGGCCACGCATCGAGGCCAAGAACGATAAATATGCACCCAAAGGTGGCGAGAAGAAGGTAAGTGTGTAGTGTTCTCAGACCCAGTGGGTTGCCGTTACAATGCTTATCGGAAATCTATATATACTACTTACCATACCAAAACAGAAATTAATTCAATCTATATATATTTTTTGTTATTATTGTAATTTCGAGATTGAGAGACTTACTTGTACAAACAAAGTAATGAAATAAGTAAAGTAAACGCTAGAAATTCAATTTCATGGTCGATTTACGATTCGACTTATAGACATACACGTATGTACTTGTCTGTATATATACATACATATATACCATACACATATAGATCGAAGTGCATATTCCTAATTCAATATCTCATACATCTAAACGTAGATTGCGCAAGGCAATTATAAAAGTTGAAGCCACACTTATAGCAATACAGCATACAAAGTCATAGCTCATTGCTTTATATTGAAATTGTATTATATATATCATATATACCATTATCATATAACATAACTTGTGTATAGAAATTTTCTAGCCTGGGCGCGACAGTTGACATTGAATTTGACACAAATCACATATATTTTGATACTTATCGTACGAATTTACATACTTTATTATCTATTTGCAACTATGATAAACCACCAACACCAAAACAAAAAAAAAACAAAAAAAATACCACCTACACTGTGCAAAAATTTGTAGATAGTAACAACAAAGTTGCAGTGGAATGCCAAGTCAAAGATTGGCTCATTGGACAATGCAGCACACAAGCCTGGAGGTGGCGATAAAAAGATCGAAACACTCAAAATGGACTTCAAGGATAAGGCCAAATCGAAGGTCGGCTCCAAGGATAATGTGAAACATCAGCCCGGCGGTGGCGACATTAAGGTATGCCCACCCATACAAATATACATCAAATTTCAGTTTGACCCAGAGACATACGAGTACCATACATTTCGATATCATTTATTTTTAATTACTTTACGTTTTCCGACCTTATACTAAATGTTGAGTATATATATATATATATATATATATTTTTTTTTGATTTTCTTAGTCTTTGGCTAATTTTGTTAACTCAATTTTTTTCCTTGGCAACGCATGTGGTTGCCTCCATTTGTTTACTATACCTATATATCTAACTACTTCGATCTCAACCAACATTCGCATGGGCATGGGCATGGGTAAGGGTCTGGGCATAAAGCATGTGCTGCTCCAGCTCGCTCGTTCTCTCTTTCTCTCTTTGTCTCTCTCTTTGTCTGGCTTGAAGCATTTGCATGTCTATATCATAGTTCATTTCGAGTTTGTTTATAAGACATTCGACTACTCACTAACATACAACGCGAAACATTGCAGAGGCATTCGTTCAAGTTCCCTAGCAAGCACTACAATAGAAACATGAGCGTTATCTATGGCGAAGGCTCCAAAATTGTGAGTCCTCGCGGCAACCACAACAACAACAAGCAACTGGATGAGAATTTATATAATGAAGACGATTAGTTGGGTAGTGCGGTACGTAATGCATCATGTGAATAAAGTCGTTGCACTGTCAGATCGTGTTAATACTAGAAATCATTAGCTCTAAACTATCATAGCATATCATCTATTTTCATATATATATTCGGGTTTAGAATTTAACAAATTTTGTGGGCATCTTTTGCCACAACTTGAACTTGTGACTTAAATTGTTTATATATTTTGATTTGATTTCGTTTGAATACTGAAAACATAATTAAACCAAATTCTTTGGAATATGTATTTTGTTTTAACCATCAAAATGTTTGCCTTTAACAAATGATATACAAAAAGGATAACAACTCAAAGGATGTAAGTAGTTTTGTATTAATCCATAATTCTTTGTCTCTGTGTATAAATATTTCTTTTTTGTAAAAATGTTGTTGTCCCATTATTTTGGTATATTCTACACACAAACAATCACTTTTTACCTTCAAAACCTTTCGAATTATACCACCATATTATAGTAGTATTTAGTACTTATTGTAGTATTTAGAAATATGCACATAGTATGTAAATGTTTTTTCAGTTTTCATAAGTTTTTGTGCGCTGAATGAAAATTCTAAATTACAGTTGACATCAACGATCAACCATCAACGATTGGCTGCAACATTTGAGTGTTACCTGTACTGTGTGTCCCCTCTATATATTAATATATGTTAAATCACACCCGCCAAATACAAAATTCCTTATAAAAAAAAAAAGAACACATAAAATAAAAAAGAATGTATAAAAATGCAATTTGCTAATCAATTCTCTGTGCGTTGCCGGTGCTGCTACCTATACTTTTTCAGATACAATCGCAAAAAATAGAAATTAAGGCACAAAGCAAAGTTGGCTCTTTGGATAATGTAAAGCACAAGCCCGGTGGCGGTGAAAAGAAGATTTTCGATGATAAGGATTATTTGAAAAATGTTGAACACTCTGTTGCACTGACAACACCACCAACACAGGTAAACCGACCTAAGTGTGCCTAAGCGAACTGTACTCGTAGCCCCCTAGCTCTCTACTCCTAATCAATAGTTGCGAATTTTTAATCTTATTTCTTGAATCTAATTTCATTACAAATTATATATAACTAAAAATTCATTCATTCATTCATTCATTGATCAACTCATCATTCATCATACATTCAAATAAAAAATAATAATGATATCCCATTTTGTGTTTACATCAAGAAATTCATTTTTTAATTGTAATTGTAATTGTAATTAAATTGCTCCTTGGGTTTATTCTTTTAGGCTATAATTTGACCAAATTCTATTAACGAGTATATAGTATATTATATGGCATATATACTACAATAATCAAGCAATAACTGAGCGCACTGCACTCAATGAAACAGCACCAGGAATGCCTAATATAACACCCAACAATAAAAGAAAGTCCAACTAACTCGATCCACTTTTCCAAGCAAAGAACCTAACAAACGCCTATAACTAAAAACAAGACAATGAAAAATTCATCTAGGTCAAACACGTGATATTAATGATAACTAAATATCAAAGTATTTAATGGCACAAACGATAACTTTCCAACAGATTATAATCGATTATAATTTTGTGAATTTTAGTTGCATTTCTTTACTTTGCATTAATTACAACATTTTACTTTACATTTACAAAAATGAATTTCTTTCAAACTCAAACTGAGATGCATTGGCTACGCGAAATCGTATATCGTATATCGAATATCGCATTTTAAATATATCGAATCCAAAATTCCCAAATCCTACTACAAATCGTAAATATAAATCGTAAAGCGTGTCTCATATTTTGTATGATGCAGTGTTAACTATATTACACACATTCTCTTCTCTTTCTCTCTTTCTCTCTTCTCTCTCTCTCTCCCACATTCTATATATTGCTCGCCTCGCTCGCCGCCCAACCGGAATCGTATCGTATCGTATTGAATATAACTCTAGTTTGCTGGGCAAGGGCGCTTAGTGGCTACGATACATCTAGAATTCGGTCTCTGTAATTCAGACTGTGTGTGTAACGATATATTTGAGTCGCTCTTCAAGTGAAAAGCCCCTTAGTACTAGTAGTAGTAATAGTAAAGAGTTAAAGCTAAGCAAAACTTAAACGAAATCAATAATCAATACAACCCCCAAATAGATGAAACTACTTAATAGTACCTAAAGCTTAAATCGGGTATAAACTAAAGTACATAAATTAGCTCAAATCCGACTAAAAACTACTGAAACTAAAAATTGTTGATTTTTCGATTAATGAATATCTCGTATGAGTTTGCAAGAGTTTCTATTTTATACTTATGATATTATTAAAATGTAATTATAAAAGCAATAACGGCTTGCCGTATTTTAAATTCTACGCCCTTCAAAGGCTCTCTTTGGAAAGCGTGTGAAACTGTGGACATTTGAGTTCTTTATAATAGAGCTCAAGTTGTTAGCCAAAAAATAAGATCTGTTAATTCTTTAAGTGAAAATAACTGAGAGTTACAATTTATGTATACCACTGGAGTATTATTTATGACAATTGTCAATACATTTTACACTATGTAGAGACTAGTACAAATTTTAAAACACAAACAGAAACAGTATTGGTGTTAACTGACCTAACAATAGAAATGCTCAATGTATATATATACTATATACAAACGATATATATTATTGAAATGATTGTTAAAGTCTGCTCAGCATTTAAACCATAAATTAACCAAGTGCAAAATGCTTTGCTCTCCATCTCCCGCGCTCTTTCTCGATCTCTCCCTGAAACTCATACCACATGAAGCAATAAAAATAATAGATTAACATTTTTGGGCTGGTTTCAACACATAAACAAAGCATATAAATGTCAAAATTGTTATTAATCTTAACTTGTAATGTTTAATTCATTTTCATTTTGTGCTAAATTTCAATTCTTTTTTCTTTTATTCATTATAGGAATATATGTATACATTTTATTAGTCATAATCAAACAAAAAAACTTTTAACCAAGTGCATTAAATATGAAATTCGTATACTCGTACTTACTTCAAATTACCACAATTATTACGTCCATACTTGACTATTATTATAATGAAACGAAGCGATTTTATGATATATATATATATATGTATATTTAAATATATATATTCTTTCGATGAAGTCCTGTAAGTTTTTTGCGTGCGAGTTGTAAACTGTGTGCGTTGCGTCTCTTTTAACAGTGCTGTGATAGACTAACCGAACCGAAACAGACCGAAGGAAACTGAACTTAAATAAACCGAACCTAACAAGCCCCAACAAAACTGTACCGAACCGAACCGATCCGAATTGATATGATATGAACAGAACCGATCCAAACTGAAGGACACCCCATATAACACATTGATATGATCAACTGAACCGAACCATACTAAAAACTTACCCACATAACATATATATGGTTCTGGTTAAAAACAAATTGCTTGATATGCTCGTCAAACTCATGTTTTGCTACCCCTTTGGCTTACTTACCTTATAAGTTGTATGCCCTATGTTTTTCGGCTTATAAATGTGGCTTTATGTTTGCTATTTTTTCCTTTATGTATATTTATATCAAACTAGTTCATGTACAAGTTTTATGTTTTGCTATGATTAAACGCATTTATATTTTTATCTTGAACGCAGAGTCCACAACCATCCATGACGGCTTCAACAAGCGGCGCTGATGAAAATTTAAATCAACAAAGTTAAATGTCCAAAAATATGCATATATTATAGAAAGAACAAAAATACTGCATGTTGAGCTACAATTTTCTTTCAATGCAAAAAAAAAAAAAAACAACAATTTGAACAAAAAAAAAAGGCTTATATGAAATGTAATATTAAGCAAGAGTTACACAAATGAAATTTATGCAATAATACACCCACAAAATACAGAGTATTCACTCAATTTTAAAATTGAATCACACACACAGTCACAGAAAGACACACACGTATGCCCACTGATAAACACACACACACACACGCTGATAATAAATTTTGATAATTAGTTGAAAGTTTGCACTATTTATCGAAATAAAAACAACAAAAACAAAAAAAAAACAGATAGCGAAGCAAATGCATTAACTATATATAATCTCTACGTAAAATACGCAAAATTTCATGTACTACCAGAAGCATATATATACTTAATTATATAGATATATGATTATATATTGATATATATTGACACATTGAAAAAGTATCTAAAGATTTAAGCTAATTATACTGAAAAGAAAAATAAAAGACATAAAAAGAACAGACAGATACGTTACATTTGCATATATACATATATAGTAATATCTGTGTGCTTTATGTGTAGTTGAATGAACGTTGAACCATTTGTATTTGCAAATCTGATCAATAAAACTATATAAATCTTAATATTATTCACTTTCAACATTTTCAGCCCTGGCAAATTCAAAAGATTTTCATTTTCTTAAGGGTCTAACAAGTGAATTTATCAATTTTATAGAGCATATATACTATATTATGATTTATGATTTTGTATGAGTATCCTTATAATACATATTACTTATTATGTAGGTAAATGCATCATTCTCACAACAACAACAACAACTTATTTACACACACCCTGTTACCAAAAATGTAAGAACAACAAAAAACAAAAAACTAATGCAAACAAAATTTTGAAACGTAATAAAAAAGAAAACATTTTTTCATTTAAAAAAGTAACAAGAACAACTTGGCGTTTATTGCACTTAGATTTTCTCAATTTTGACAGCTAATTTGGATTAAAATGAAAAAAAAAACTATATAGATTTGGCGCCTATTTACTAGATTTAAATATATATACAATATGAGAAGCACGACCACGCCCACAAGCGTTTGCAAGCGTATCAAATGCTACACAAGCGCACAACCACAACATTGGATCAAAAGTGAACTGAATGAAATTTGTTATAAAATTTTTGAAATCAAATTGTAAGTTTCTATCTTGAGTCAGTTATTTTTTGTATTCTATTATTTGAACAAAACAAAAAAAAAAAAAAAACAAACAAAAACATTGAGACCATGTTTACTATAACAGATCAATCAGTTGATATGCGCTAATGATAATATTTTGCTCGTTTCCACAGTATTGGAAGGCGCCGCGCATACAACGTGCCACAACATTAACCTCATCCATGTCCTTGCCAGCGGAATGCCTGGTCCTGTCCGTGTCCATGCCATCACTCAACTCAGAGCCCAAACGTCCAAAGAGCGCGGGCGCCAAAAAGAAGCCTGGCCAGGCAGTGCATCCAAAGCCATTCCGCCTGTATTGAATGGCTTCAGAAACAAAAACAACAACAACTCAATCTCATCCTACTCCTCCTATTCCTTCTCTCCAACTAGACGCAACACTCAGCACGTTGACACCAACCGATGCACTGAGAGATCTCATATTTTATGGAAATTGTTAACGAGTTTGCATATCGAGGCACGCACTTGAACTCCAAGCAAATGGAAACTGTTAATTGTTTATGAACAGAAAAAAGTAATGAAACGTGGCATTTAAATAAATAAAAATTTAATAACTAGCAATGTTGAGCACACAAAATCGAACAGTTTTCTTTGAATTTATTAATTACAATATTTATATATATATATATATATATATATATATATATATGTATGTATGTCTGTGTGGTATAAGTATATATATATTTCTCGTAAGTAGATCATCAGTTTTTGGATTGAGCTTAATCTGTTCGACTGAGTCTCACTACTTCTTCGTTTACATTGCATTTACATGAGATTTTCGTTAGTTAATCATTCATTTATCATTATTTAATTAATATAAAAATTG
>JBANCZ010003115.1:0-5000 GCA_037040025.1 Sphaerogastrella javana
CTTTGCGTGTAGTGCAGTGCTTTGCAGTCCGATTCGTGTGCTCTCTTTCATTTACATTGAACGCATTGCGTATGTAAACCGTTTCGCTCGCTCAGTCGTATGCACTTAGTCCATTTAACCGATAACTGTTTCGCCAGGAGAGCGTATGAGAGCACCGGTTCTCTTTCGTTCATATGCTTTATGCGATGTTCGGAGTCTTTGTTTACATTACTCTATTCCATTTGGGTGACCGAAAATTCTCTGTGCTATTCCATTCCATGCACATTTTTCGTTGTTTCTTATGCGGCTTTTGTTTTCCTCACTGTTGCTCGTTTGCTGTGAAAATTGCAAAATTGTGAACAGTTTTTGTTCAATTGCCTTAATGAACTGCTCTTTATGTTGATCTTGTGTGTGTGTGGAATGAGCCTGAGCTTTAGCTTGAGCTTTTTGTAAGTGCTTGTTAGCCTTTTTGTATGCCATTAGCAGCTAGCCACATGCAGACCAAAGAGGCAGCCAACCCTTGTTCTACAACTATTTTGCATGCGAAGCAGCAGCAGCAGAAAGAGAGAGAGCGAGAGAGAGAGAGAGAGAGAGAGAGGAAAGAGTAGAGGTTGGGTTAGCGGTTAAGGCAGATAACGTCACCATTTCAGCACTTTGAAAAAAGTTTAAATATAAATTAAAAACTTTTCTCATTTTTTTTCTTTCTCTCTCTCTCTTTCTCTGTGCTGCTCACGCACCCAACAGACGAGTTACTGTTGCTCTCGTTGTTGTTCTCGTTGTTGCTGTTGTTCTCGTTGTTGTTGTTCTCGTTGTTGCTGTTGTTCTCGTTGTTGTTGTTGCTGCTTTTTATTTGGTATGTATTTTATGTGAATGCAAAGTAAAAAGTTTTTGTCGGGCGACATTGAACAGCTTTAGCCAGCGGCAGCCCGACTAGTTGTTATGCTATGTTGTTAGTCCCGTTAGTCCACTCGTTGTTGTTGTTGTTCTCGTTGTTGTTAAGTATGCATGCTGCTTAGGCTATCGGCATTAGCACATTTTAATCTTTGGCCATAATCCTTTACCAATTTCCGTTTCACTTACTTTCACAGCCTTGAGCCATGTGGATAAACCGCGACAACAACAACAACAACAACAATAAAGTATATAAAAAAGTAAGACCGTATTTGCAATACATTATTGCTGTCAGTTGAAGTTGTCCCTTTTGCAAAATTAATTGCATCCTTTTTGGCCCAAAACATTACAGCCAAATGCTAGAGTTACCACTTGGCCAAAAAACCAAGGCAAAAAAGGTGAGGGAGAAGAAAAGAGAGAGTGAGAGGGGGAGCGAGAGGGGTAGTGGAAATGAAGAGAGAAAAAGGAAAAGAGTGAGAGGGAATTTGTGCGGTTGCCGGGTAACAGAGCAGCCACTATGGACGCAAGGACGGACAAACGGACAGACTGAGAGGCAGTCGGATGGATGGACGGACGGACGGACGGACGGACGTACGAACAACATTGTTGTAATATTTTTGTTAGTAAAATGTGGTCAAACTTTGGCTGCCATAAAGGCGCAAACAACAAGGTCTTACAGACTAAATGTGTGAGTGGGTGTGTGTGAGTGTGAGTGTGAGTGTGAGTGCGAGTGTGAGTGTGTGGGGGAGTTTGCTTGTATGTGTGTGTGTGTGTGTGGGCTTATGTATTGCTAGCCGCAAACATCTGACCATAATGCAAACGCATTTGCAGCATGCAACTCTATCTCAATCTGTCTCTCTCTCTCACACTCACAGCTACCATCTGTGTCTCTCTCACTCTATAAGTCACTCTTGCTATCTTTCTCTTTCTAGCAGTCACCCTCTCATTCTCTCTTTTGATATTTCCCTCTATCTCTCTATATCACTTTGACCTCTCTCTCTCTGTGTCCTTTTTTCTATCTTTCTCTCTCACATACAGTCAACCCCTCTCCCTCCACTCCCCCTCATCACTCTCTGTCTATCCCTCTATCTCCCTTTCTCACTCTCTTTCTCTCTCTTTCTCTATCTCTATCATTTAGCCTAAAAATTTTGCTGCTGCTGCTGTTGATCATTTGCTTGCTTTTGCATTAAGACAAACTCTGGCCTAGGCTTTGACTGCTTCGTCCAGAAGGGGATTCATGTGGGGGTTAAGGGGCAAGGGTTTGCATTGGTTCAACATGAAAGGGATTGCATTTTGCTTGCGGCTTGCTTGAGGCCAACAGCAGCAGCAGCAGCAGCAGCAGGAGCAGCAGCAGCAGCATCCAGTCAACCTTGCGAAAGCAAAAATCTGTGAAATTGCAAGCAAACATACGTGTATAAGTGTGTGTGTGTATAGGTGTGTGTATAAGAGATAGTGTGTTCTATGTGTGTGAGTGTGTGTGTGTGTGTGTGAGTGTGTGCTGTGTTTGTGTGTGTGTGTGTGTTTGCGAGGCCACTAAATGTAATCTTTGACTGGGAGCCATATATCTCAGAGCGGCGGCTTACTTGGCCAGAACCAAAAAATGTGGTCTACAAAAGGAAATTAAGTTCAATATAAAAGAGTATTTGTAATTTATTAGGGTAAAAGCAGTAGCGGTAAAAAATAGCAGCAGCAGAAACAGCAACAGCAGCAGCAGAAGAAGTAGTAACAGCTGCTGCTGCTCTTCTTATTGGACCTGGCTTAAAGCTTTAAGCTTTGAACTTTCTGAATGCATTTAGAATATTTAAACACAAATGAAATTATGAATATAATTTGAAGAATTTTATGAATTTTTGAACAAAGTTCTTAATATGCAATTTCATTAGTGAGAGCCTGCGATTTGCCACTTGTCAACAACTTGCAACGGGCAAGTTGCAACAAGGCCTGCTTGCCGCTTTTTAGCCACTTGAGCAGCTGCTGCTGCTACAGTTTCCAATTGGAGCTCCAATTGGATGTGTAATTGGAATGTAATATGGAGTTGGGATTGCAGTTGGAGCTGTAGGGGCTCACAGTTGGAGCATTTTATATGGCTCAGAGCTTTCTCATTCTCTGTCCCTATATCTCTCTCTATCTCTCCCTATCCTCTATTTCTCACTCTCTCTTTCGTACTCTCTCTTTTGCTCTCCCTCCCTTTTCTCTCTCTCTCTCTTTCTCTCTCTATCTGTGTGCAACCGGAGCATAATTGCATTTCGTGGACAATTAATTTCTTTTCTATTGCCCATTTCGTCGTAATTTAATTGCAAATTACTTCCTTTTGTGTTTGTGTCCATTTCATTCCGTTTCATTCCGTTTCGTTTCGTTTCGTTTCTCTCGTAATTGTAGCTTCATTTGCGTTTTGCTTATGCCCCAACGATTCTCCTGCTGCAAACAGAGGAAAAAGCTTAGTGTGACTGAGACTCACACTGTGACTCGTACTGTGACTCGAACTGTGACTCGACCTGTGACCGTGACTGGGCCTGTGACTGTAAATAGAACTGTGATTTGAACTCTGACTGTGATTCAGACTGTGACACAGACTGTGACTGTGACTGCGACTGCGACTGCAACTGCGACTCAGACTGTTAGTCAAACTGTGATTCAAACTACGACCCGAGCTGTGACTGTGACTGTGACTGTTCCTGCGATTGCGACTATGATTCCTTCTAGAGCCGAATGCATTTGAAATTAGCAAAAATGTAAAACCAAATTGCAAAAGTTCTGCAGCAGCAACAACAACAACAACAACAACAACAAGGAGGAGGAGGTCCAATTCGACCAACAGCAACAGAAGCAGTAAATCTAGTAAATTACAAGTGCTCTGAGTTGGGGTTTTCCTATGGGTCACTGCGTATTCCTAGCATATTCCTATTATGCAACACTTTATGGCAACAGTTTATGCATCAGATGATATATGGTGCATTTGATTCATCAGCATATAGAACTTAAATCATTAGAATGTGGAGAATGTGATATAAATATAATAAATATACATGAATATGATATCATTTATAGTTATTATATAGAGGTATAATTTTTAAAAAACATTAAAAAGTGGAGATAGATAAATAGTTTAATAAATTCAGGCATAGATATTGTAGATAGATCGAAATAGTATAATATGATTGAAATATGCTAAGAAAGAAAGATGGTAAGGAGAGATAAAAAGATAGAGAGCTAGTAAGATAGAAAGATATAAATATACGAATTTAGAGAGATAGACGAATAGATGGAAATATTTGTACTGAAAATCTCGTAATTCCTATAACGTATAGTAAAATACTCTATAAATCTTAGTTCTTTCTCTATCTTTTTCACTTGTCTCTATCTATATCTTTTCCCTCTCTCTCTCTATCCTCTCTCTTTGTCTCTCTCTTTTATTTTGCCTGTCTTATTCTCTCTATCTTTGGTTTGCAAATTATTTCATGTTGCCTTCATTTATTCGGTGTATTATTTTAGGAAATTCTAGAGCGAATAGTGCCAAAACTAAGGGAGAGACAAAGGAAGAGAGAAGGAGAGAGGGAGAAGGGAAAGAGAGAGAGAGAGAGAGAGAGAGAGGGAAAACAATCTACAGCCACTTGAGCATAGCATTAAATTTCATTTGACATTTTAGCATAATTGAAGCAAAGTGCAGACTGCGAGTATTTGAAAGAAAGTTGCGTGTGCAGCTTCCCACTCACTCTGGTTCTCTCTCTCTCTCTCTCTCTCTCACACACTTTCTCACTATCAGTCCTGTCCCTGACTCTCTCTCTCTCTCTTTCTCTCTTTCTATTTAGCTGTTTCTTGGCTCTTGCTTTTGGCCAGAACATGCTGGCGACACGAATCCAACAAAGGCTAGAACTTTGCACTGAGCAAATGAAAGCACGACCCGATGCCTGAATTGTTAGCCAAGCGGGTGAAAGGTGGCAAGGTGGCAAGGTGGCAAGGTGGCAAGTGGCAATAGAACCACTGTGGGTGGTTGCAAGTTGACTGAACCAGTACTTTGCTTGCTTTGCCAACAAAGTAGAAAATCCGAAAGAATAACACAAAATTTTGCGCTTACGTTTACAACTTGGTTGCACGAACAGCAGCAGACTACAGCTGCAACAACAACAACT
>JBANCZ010003115.1:10000-13568 GCA_037040025.1 Sphaerogastrella javana
ATTTTTTAACAATTATTTTTATTATGCACGATTTTTTTTGAATATATATTTTTTAACAATTATTATTATTGATATTATGACATTATTGATTTTGTCTATATATTTATTAACAATTATTATAATTTTTGCAGAATTTATTTTGGCTGTACTATATATTTACTAACAATCATTATTATTATTTTTGTTTCAGCAGCAATTATTAATTATTTATTTGATGCTTGTCTATAATTTTATTTAACAATAATTATTATATTATTTTGCAATGATTTTTAACAGTTTTCTTGTTTATTTATATTTCATATTTAATGCTATGAATTTAGTAACAATAATTTTAACTATTTTTTCATGATTCATTCTGTTCAAATATTTATTGAAAACTCTTGAAATAATTCATTATTTTTTTTATTAATATGCTTTATTTTTATGATGTGTATTTGTTAACAATTTTTTGTTATTATTAAATATATTATATTATACATTTTTTTGTATTCATTTATTTCATTTAATTAAATGTCGCAATTTGAATTGAATTGACCATTTTTATTTCATTGAGCAACTTTGGTTGCCACCCTCGCATAAGTACAGTTATGTGTGGACAAGTGCATGAAACTTGCACATAAGTTTAACAGTTCGTCTCAGTTGAAATTGGAAATGAACCATAAAGCAAGCAATTGTTGCTAATTAACTGCAAAAAGCTGAAGAAGATCTGAAGAAGAAGCAGAAGCAGAAGTAGAGAAAGAGTAGAGTCAGAGAGAATGGGAGAAGGAGCGGAAGGGATAAAGAGAAAGAGAAAGAGAAAGAAATAGAGAACGACCGAGATGCAGTTGCATGCTTCATGCATTAAATTTCGTGCAGCATGTGGCACGCTCATCTGCGAGCGCGAATGGGGCACGTTTGCGATTTTAATTACAAAATTGCGCAAATACTCGTAATTGACCGTTAGAGTCACATTAGCAGCCACAAACATCGCTGTCAGCGATCGAGTGTATCAAATGGACACGAATGGATGAACATGGTCAAGTCCATGTCCCATTCCTTGTTCCCCATATCACATAGCTCATAGCCCATAGCCCATAGCCCATACCCTCTACCCGGTTCTGTACAGCCCATGGCAATGGCAATGTCAGCGGCAGTGGGAGGAGCTTTGTCCGTTTGCCGTTGGCATGACGTGGTTATGGTCACGTGGTTAAGTTGCCACATAGTGCGTAGTCTGCACTCTCGGCCTGCTTACTGTTTGCCACGTCTGTCCGGCCGAACTGCACCGGAGACAGTGCGCGGCCAGCAACACTTCCGGTGACATTTCAATTACCTCCACCACCAACTCAAATGGAACAGAACAATGCCAATGGCAGCAGTGCCACTGGCGTTGTTGCTGCTGTTGCTTCCAATGTTGCCAATGTTGCCACTGCTGCTGCTGTTGCACTTGTTAGTCGAGTGTGCCACTGGTAGTAACAATTTTTTGATTAATGTGTCTGCTGCAAAATTACAAAGGGCAGACAATAACCAAATGCACACGCATCGACTGAAGCGCCAACACTTTACCCCTCTCCCACTCTTCCAACAGCAACAACAACAACAATAAAAATATAGCCCATTCCACTGTGAACTCGATGCGTCCAGGCCTGCGTGTCCAGTTTAAATGACGTCCCACTGTGCGCGTCCAAATGAAATAAACATGGCTACTAATGTAATGTATATCCAGGGCACTTATTAAGCACAACGAGTGCCATAAAAATAAAGCTCAAACCGCGCCAACACTAAAGAGGCAGAATGGGAGAGAGAGAGAAGGAGAGAGAGAGAGACGAGAAAGAGAGCAACTGATAAAGTGAGAGAGTGAGCGGCAAAGCAGCCAAGCCACTGAACAAACGAGCGGCCAAGCGGTTAAGCTTTTGAGCGAGAGAGAATCAGAGTAGGAGAGTAAGAGAGCCTGCGAGCCTGAGAGAGAGTGAGCTTTAGTGAGTTTGTCTGCCTGTGTCTCACGCCTAATTTTATTTCATTTTATTTATATTAGCACTGAGTTTGCAATTTACTTTATTAATTTCAGTGCCAGACCGCGAAAACTCTGGACATGCAAAAGAGAGAGAGAGAGGGAGAGAGAGAGAAAGAGAGAGAGAGAGACACACAGAAGCAACAACTCACTACTGAGTAGGGAGCACAAAATGAGCGATAGAGTGAGAGAGCAAGAGAGCAACTGAACGGGAGAGTGAGTAATGCAGTGAGCGAGAGAGTGAGAGTGGAAGTGTAAGTGGAAGTGGCAAAGCCGCAGTCAAAATCATTTTCTAATTAAATTCAAGCCAAAGTTTTTGGCAAGCGAATGAAAACAAAAATTTCTTTTGGCTTAACGAAACTTTAAAATTCAATTAAAAATTATGCAATGGCAGCGCGACAGGCAGACTGACAGACAGACAGACAGACATACAGCCTTAAGACACTGTGTGCTAAAAGGAGATACCACAGCTGCAAGCAAGAGTGTGAGAAGCAGAGAGAGAGAGAGAGAGAGAGAGAGAGAGAGAGCAAGTGAGAAATATACACAGACACACACACACACACACAGATCACATTGAGGCCATGAAAATGAAATATAAGCAGTGCAAAGTAGACACGAAGTTGATGAACGAAAACGAGAATGCGGCGAACAGGCGAAAAAGTGAAGAGACGACGAGTCAGAGGCTGCACTCGCACTCGCTGTAATTTTGTGCAAAATTTTTACTAAAAATTACTGCTAAAGAAAATTTGCACATAATTTGATCAAAAAGTTACTCGCATTTGCCTGCAACAACAGGAACAACAGCAACAACAGTTGTAACAGCAGCAGCAACTGCAACATCAACTTTGCAGCAACTGCTGCTGCTGCTAGGAAAAAACATAATTTAATTGCAAATGTACGAATTTTAGATATCCTGTAACGATCTTTAGAGTTTTACATTCACATAATACAGTAGAATTAGTGATATATTTAAAAGTGTTGATTGGATTGCTCAAATGTTTATAATAATTAAATTGAATACAGCAGCAGAACTTATTGACCTGCCCTCGTAAAATGAATCGTAACGTAAAGGTATGTAGTAGCATAGACACACACACACACACACACACACACACACACACACACACACACACTCCCACTCACACATCTACTCTCTCTCTCTCTCTCTCTCTCTCTCTTTCTCACACTCTCTATTCAGCGCTCTCACCCGCTCTCACAATCGGTTATTGTCACATCTCCCATGCATTGATATTCTACAGATCCGCTAATCCTCTCTGTGCAATTTCAGTGCAAAGAAAAAGCTCTCGAACAGAAGTTCAATGAATGCCAATAGTTTGGCATTATTATTATTACTATTATTATTTAGGTATATGAAATATGATTGTGATCTAATCAATAATTTTTAATTATACTATAGATTATAAACGCACAGCTACGCATTGCAGGGTATCATAGAAAAATATGAAATGTTGCTTTTGTGTGCAGGCAAAATGCGGCACAACTTATTTTCGCCTTCATAGAGAGCTTTCTGTGTATGTGTGTGGTGCGCCACACGGGATTCTCTTTTTAATTTTATTTTTA
>JBANCZ010003116.1:0-13561 GCA_037040025.1 Sphaerogastrella javana
ATATACAAAGTTCTCGCTTGTAAAGGCTTTCGCTTGTCTCTTTCTCTCTCTTTCTCTCTCTCTCTCTCTCTCTCTCTCTCTCTCTCTCTCTCCCTCTCTGTCTCTCTCTCTCTCTCTTTCTCTCTCTCTCTCTCTCTCTCTTTCTCCCACTCTGTGTGTCTCTCTTCGTTTCCGGTGTATTTCTGCTGTTTGTGTCGTTTGCATAGTTTATGCATATGCATGAGCTTTTAAGGGCTGTGTGGGTGACACAGAGGGGTGGAGGGGGGTTCAATGGGCATTGGGAGAGGGACAGGAGATTGTAGTTGCTGCCAGGATGCAGGCGTACGGTAAAGGGGCATGGGGTAGGTCACGAAAATTATCGACACTTAAAATGTTGCAAGCGTCGCTGGTTTTCTGTGTCGCTGTTGTTGTTGTTGTTGTTTTCTCTGTTGTTGTTGTTGTTGTTGTTTTTCCCTGTTCTTCTTGTTGTTGTTGTTTTCCCTGTTGTTGTTGTTGTTGTTGTTGTCCTGCAAGGATTTTGAGCCTGACGTTTATGTAAGCTTAATGTTTATGCAGCTTATGCTTCATAAATTCGCCCAGTGGGCTATAAGCGCTCTAAGGGTGAGTTGAACGTAAGGGTGATGGTGGCAAGGAGGGAGGGGGGTGAGGTTGTTTGGGGCATTGTGTTAGCCCAAAAAGTAGAGCGTCTGATGTCTTTGTCTTCCGGTGCGATGGCCGCCATTTTGTGCGCTGCGCTTTCACTTCCGCCGCTGCGCTGTTGCCATTTGTTTATTGCCCGTTTTCATTGCTTCATTTTACACCCCACCCCCCCTATCCGCCTTCCCCCACTCCCACTGTCTATGGCCGGGCTACGGTGTGCTTGTGTTCTCTTCTTTTTCTTTTTTTTTTATTTGCCTGCCTGATGAAAATATTTTTACGACAAGTTTCTTGCAAAAGATTTGCAACATTCGCAGAAAATAAGCAACAAAACGGAAGTTGTGCGAATCAGCGCAAAAAGACGCGCAGCTGGAGACGCCAAGGGGTGGTTCTCTCTCTCTCTCTCTCTCTCTCTATCTCTCTCTCTCTCTCTCTCTCTCTCTCTCTCTCTCTATCTGTGTTGGCTGCTTTGCGCCAGCAGCTCAAATGAAACGCACATTTTGGCCATAAAACGCTTAACGTTGCGCTCCCCCTACCATCAAACCCAAATCACAAATTCCCCTCCTCAGCCAGACCATGCAGCACAGCGCGTTAAGTTCGCCGGATAGCGTCCGGAAGTTGTCATGTTTTATGTTTACATCAGCGCCAACAGCAGCGGAAGACAGCAGCAGCAGCAGCAACAACAACAGCAGCAACAAACAACAACAACAACAACAGCAACAGCAGCAGCAGCAACAACAAACAACAACAACAGCAGCAGCAGCAAACTGAAAGAGCCAAATGCTGTATGCATTTCACTTGGGCATGCGTTGCCTCTCGCTCGCACATGAATTTTGCATGCGATAGCAGAATTGCAAAATTATAATTAGGCAAGTGCGAGCGGGACAACTAACACAAGAAGCATGCACAGTACCCAGTAGGAAATATACGCTGCTTTTGTAGAGGAATAATCATGGCATGAACCCATACAAAATTCAATTCAACTTTATTACTGAGCTGCAAACATACATTGGTTTGTCATATATACACATACACATAAACACATACATACACGCATACTCACATGCATATTTGAGCTTGTGATCGGAGACACGCTCAATATTTCCACTGGGTGCTTGGTGCACTCTGCTGGCCCTTGCTCTCTTTACTCTCTGACACTCTATCATTCAATCGCTGCAAATCACATTCATAGTGCCCAGTAGAAAATTGAAGCGGCTTCTAAACAGACGTAATCATCTAAAGAGTATAAACATTATATAGAAATATCAATATTATTGGTTTGCACATAAATATCAAAATGCACGGATACATTGAATATGCTGTACACAAACACACACGCATACTCACATATATATTTGAGCTTGTGATCGAAGACATGCTCAATATTTCCATTGGGTGCTTGGTGCACTCTGCTGGCCCTTGCTCTCTTTACTCTCTGACACTCTGACAATCAATCGCTGCAAATCACATTCATAGTGCCCAGTGGAAAATTGAAGCTGCTTCTACACTGAGGTAATCCCGAAGGGGAATATATATTATAGACGAATGGCAATTATATTAAGTTGCACATAAATATAAAGCCGCATAGATACATGAAAATGCCACAAACGCACTCACACACACACTCGTATGCCTCTATGAGCTTGTGATCGAAGGCATGCTCAATATTTCCACTGGGTGCTATGCGTGCATTCTGCCTCTTTTCGCTCTCTTCTAGCTCTCTTTACGTTTTCGCTCTTTGGCATTGTTTTTGCCATTCAGTCACACAACCACACTCACACTCTTGCTCTCTGAGTTTTACCAAATCCCTTTGCCAAGATTTTTTTTACTTTTATTTTCAAATCTTTGTTTTGTTGTTGTTGTCATTTTTGGTTTGTTTCTCTTTTCGGTTGCGCAGTCCACGCACGTTCGCACATAAAGTTCATTTTATTAGCTGACGTTTGTGCTGCCACCTCCTTTACTCCAATGGCAGCTGCGCGCGCGCTCTCACTCGTTCGCTAGTTGTCTCTATCGCACTCACGCTGCAGGGTTTGGCCCGATGCCTTTTTTGCATGCTGTTGCCATTTCTAATCTTCTTCAGTTGTTTGTCGAACACACACACACACACGCGCACTCACACATAAACACACACACAGTGTGACCAGATTGCAGTTGCTTACCAAAAAAAAAAGAAAAAGGAACAACACATAAATTATAAATGTAAATTAAATGAAATTTGTTTTGTTTGCTTGATTACTTTTTGTTATTACGTGAGTTTGTCTCTCTCTCTGTGTGTGTGTGTGTATTTAATTAAGTAGTTAAAAAATTTAGTTTGCATTTTACAATTATATATTTTAATTAATTAATATGTCTGTTTTTCCTATTTGACAGCTGAGAGCTTTTTGAACTTATTGAGAGAGATTTTTGTACTTGATCTGATTAGCAAATTCTGAATTGTTGCAACATTTTTCCTTGCTTTGACCGAAGGTTGTAATAATTTCCAGTTCAACTGCCACGCCCATGTACAGTGGGCGCAAATAAATATTCAATTGCGTATGGTAAGCGCAAACAGCGAGGGAAACCGAGAAAGAGTGATAGAGAGAGGGAGAGTGGGAGTGAAAGAGATGGTATGAATGTGGAAGAGAGGAACCATGATAGATATAGGACGGGAAGTGGGGTGGTCTCACGGCACGTGAACGCGCACAAATTGCAAATTGTGCTCGTTTACAAGCGAAATAAATAGAGCCAAACCCCCCACGCCCACCGCCCACTGGAGCCTACGTCACACTACGAGTGTGTGTGTGTGGCCTGGTTAGAAAAATGAAGCGTCGTGCCACAAAAGACAGGACTGCTCTACAGTAGTTCAAGACGGAGTAGGGTGTAGGTCGGCTGAAGAGAAAGTGTAACAGAGAGGCATGAAGATGGCAATGGGGTAGGGGCGTGGCATGGGGCAACATTTTTGTATATTGCGTGTGGCTTTTGGCCGCATAATTAGATAAGCAGAGCGCGCGCCATGTCTAGCCAAGCCCCCGCTATAAAACCACGCCCCCCAACCAAGGCACAGATATTGTCACACACACGCACACACACAAAACACAACAAGCTGTTGACAGATGGCGCGTCATAAAAGCAGCGAAGCCAGCAGCGAGTAACAGCTACAAGGACCAACGCTAAGGCAGAAGAGGGTGTGGGGACAATTGAGCAAAGGGGAGGGGTAGGCTGGTCGGGTGGGTGGTTTGGGCAGTGTAGGCGCACCTGAGGACATGCAATTATACGCAATCAACATAAATCATTCAAATTGCCACAAAAAGGCGAAAGGTACGCTATGAATGCGGTTGGTGCCGTTTGGTCGAGCGAAATTCTGTTAAGGCAGCCACAAAACGTGCCCACACGCAGAGACAAAGCCAAATAGACTGGCACACACAGAAAGACAGCAAGAGAGGGAGACAGAGAGAGAGAGAGAGAGAGCAAGAGGAAGCGTGATAGGTAGAGACCCTGGTCTGACCGCATCCTTGGCTGCCCAGGCTAATTTGCAATTGAAATGCCAAAAGGCAAAGACAAATTATGCGTACGCGCACAAAGTAGTCCACCTCGTGCCCCTCCTTCCCGTCCTCATCCTCTTTGTCCTTGTTGCGTACCAGCACTCATCCTAAAGAGCATGAACTTTACCCCAACCGGGAACTTTGACCTTATAGCTCTGCATAGCACAGCGAATCAAGTAAAACGAGTTATCCAACACTTATTCAGCCAAAACCAGTCGATCTGAACTTGTTTGTTAGGGATACGATTCGAACTTATTCCTGTAATGAAAGGGCTTCAAGTACCGTAGACTGAATTGGTGCATAGGTTAGCTCAATCCTTTGCAATCAGAGAACCTGTGTATATAACTTATGAGTGTGGAAAATTTGTAAATTCATAAACTCACTTAGAGCTCCAGTGTATAGACGTCATTATACACAATGAAGGTGTACGGAATACCTCGTTTTTAATAAGTGACGGCAATTGATAGTCGTCGCTTATGCAGAGCTTTGAATGCTTTTACTTTACAAAGTGCACTTGTAAATGCAAGTTACTTGTAAGTGAATAAAAGTCACGCAAAAAAAAAAAATGAAACAAAGAGACAGAGTCAATGTAGGGGCGGGCAGATACAAGGTACACGCAATACACATACGCCGTGTTGCCAACAATTTTCAAATGTACGTGTATCTCATTGTGCGTGTCTCAACTTGTCGCTTTTCCTCTCTCTTGATCTTCTTCTTTCTCTGTGCCTGCGTGGGTTTGAGAGAAATGCGACAGTGGCACGTAAGCTGAAGGCCAAGCCTGACCGAGGCGAATGTCAATGTCACAGAGACAGATATCTAACATATATATATATACATATATGAGAGAGAGAGAGAGGGAGAGAAAGGGAGAGAGAGAGAGAGAGTGACAGTGAGAGAGGTTTGGGTCCTTCATATGGGCAGCTCTACCGTTGTCGCAAGATGTAAAGCAATTACATATACGTATCTACAACCTACAATCTGTTTAGCTTATCAAAAAAACATTTCGCGTAGCGTATAATAAATATTATTTTGATACCGGTAGAGATAATTAGATCTTTGAGTTAGTATTAGCAAAAACTACACGGATTCCATGCAACATATATAAAATTTATTTTTTTTGGTCTTTTTCTGGCGAGAGTGTACATAATGTAAGAAACGACATTTCTGCTGTAAAAGTCTAAAAATAAAATCTAATATTTTTTGGGTTTCTTCAGGTTTTTGCTTTAAGCCCGATGCGATTTTACATAGTCAGCGATTGTCTATTGACAGCATACTATAACTTATAGGATATTGGACCAATAGAGCATCACGGTAACTGGAGCCATGGAGTATACTTCATCAAAGGTATACCATTCAGTTGTCGAGTCATCCCACCAGCAAATTCGTAGATAAATATCATTGACAATAGTGACATGGTTCATAATTGTCAATTGATAGGTATCGGTCAGCGGAGCGATCGGGTAGGGGCTAATGTTGATAACCATGGCTGCAATATTGAATATAATAGTTACTTTACTCAAATATGGAATATCATTCAATATTCAATACTTCTTGATCCAATAGCTTCACGGTTTCTGGCAATCAGGTATTTCGTGTATTTGTATATCTAAACTAAATTTAATTATTTCTATGTATTTTTGGAGACGTGTTGATGTTGCTATGTCGTATGTTGAATGTGTTCTGACGATATTCGGAATGCCTTACACATTACATTAGGTTGACTGCAATACCAACGCACTCTTTAAAACAAAATTTTAAGCTACATACTAATGCTGAGTGTATTTCAAACGGTCTATTATAATTTCCTGAATACTAATGCTATTATCATGATGATGATGATGATGATTTTTAAATGGTATCCAAAAATGCAGATATGCATCTGATTAAATTGTATGAGGCTTCTTTATGTGTATGGTATAGAGCCCCGTAGTAGAGATTGTTATACATATAATATAATGTGTACTGTACATTACTAGGTCGTAATACTATATGATTATGTTTATATGACCATATTCTGAGGTTGGGCCTGGCACTTTATTGTAATACTTTTAAGCCTTTTCATTATATTTTATGGCGTCTCTTTTAAGGCTTTTTACACGCTCATTACATTCTCATTAGACTTAAATTTATTGAATCTTAACTCTATAAAGTCACCCCAAAGCCTTTGTTGCGATTTCAATACACTTCCTTAACAATATTCCAGTTGCTGCAGGTTCATTTAGGTGTGCCTTGTCTCAACTGCTACCGCTGGGTGTCTCGTAAAGATAGCAAGTAAAGCACCTGTCGCTTAGGTATACCCCCACTCCGGTTAAGGGGGATAACAGCAGGACTCGACGAAGAAACGGAACGAAATGAAACGAAACGGAACGTATCAGTGGAGTACAGGATCATAAACTGTGCCAAATCATGAGACAAGGGCTGTCACCCGTGTTTGCTGTTGCTGCTGCAGCTTAGCAGCTTATTAAACAGGTAACTGCAGATGGCATGAGGGGTACCCATAGACAGCAAAAGGGTAGATAGTGCTAGGGTAAAGACGGTAGCAGTGAGACCGGATACTAGACGGCACAGTTCAATGGGTTTAGCATTGAAGTGGGCTAGGCGGTTGCCTATGTCGTGCGAGCAAAGGATAAGCGCAAAAGGACAAGAATTACAAATAAAACTTTAAGCTAAAATCTTAGTTAGAGTTGTAGTATAGCTAGGTATCACTAAAAGAATGACTAGGGTTCAGCTAATAGATAGATAAAATATATAAAATAGCTAAAAATTCAGATTAAGCATGCGTTGGAAATGTTTAAAAAAAAAACATCAAAATACAAAAAAAAATTAATTTTAATAAACATTTGGTACTTCAATAATAATATTTTGGGATAAATAAAATGGCGCAAGTTCAGCCATGATTTCGGTCAAATTAACCACATGATTTTGCTAAGTGTAGTATCTAGTTCTGGCTGCAAGTGTAGCTATTGCCATTGTGCATACTTGGGCTTGGGTTTTTCTGGGCGCACTACGTACGTTCCATTGTCCTTATCGAAATCCAGCGCTGTCACTTGTCGTTAGGGTTAACAGCAGCACCGTTGAATGAGCGGCGGATGGTTTTGCGGCACAGTGGGGTTAAGGTATAAGGCAACACTTCACTTGGCTGCCACTGATCTCCCTGGAGTGTTTGTTCAACATACGCTATACATGCTGCCTCTACCATTCTTTTTCGCTCTCTCTCTCTCTCTCTCTGTTTCAGTCGCTATCTGAGGCCCACAATCGTTGGGGTAGCGTAAGGTATTAGGTAAGGTACGGTACGGTACGGTATGGTACTGTAAGGTACGGTACGGCTCGTACCGTGTAGTGCCTTGCGGTACCGTAGCTTAGGCGTAACCACTTCAGTGACACAAATAAAAGTAAACATGATAAAACCATTGAAAACTTTTTCCATTTTCACTTTTGAGCATGTTTGTATGTACGCACACATACTCGCAGACACACACACACACATTTGATTGCATCCCTATGTGTATGTGTATGTGTGTGTGTGTGTGTATGGGGAAGTTAATCTCAAGTGCAGCCAAGAGCTAAATATTTGCCCATTGGCTCTGCTTGCCTTTCATCCTGCACCCCCGCATTCACCGTCCCTTAGCCTTGCCCTCTTCTCTTTTTGACCACTGTCCAGGCTACAGCTCTTGCTCTATCACTATCTCTATCTCTATTTCTAGCTCTTGCTCTTTCTCTTGCTGTGGCTGTGGCTGTGGCTGCGTCTGTGCGGAGTCCATTGCTTATCATTCATGTTGTGCTGACCCGGCCCTCTGCGTTCTATCCCGCACAAACCCCTCGACGATCCCTTTTCGTATCACCCACTACCCTACCCAACTTTTACTGCCCCTTGTTCAGTCGTATCCACACTGTTAGCAAACATGCATTCAAATGACCCGCAGTTTTCTTTTCGCATACCCTATAGTTGGTCACAAACTTAACAGATCGTTAAATTTATTATCAAGCGATAGAAATAGTTTATCGATAGTTTTTTTTTTAGTTATAGTTTTACGTTAAATAGAGAGTGACGTCATCATTAGAGTTGGTAAAATTCAAAAGAAGAGGATAGTTATTAATTTCTGTGAGTTTAACAATCATTTATGGAGTAATTTCTGTAATTTATCGATAACTATCGATACCGAAAGCTAGTAAGGTATTTAGAAATCGCAATGTTATGAACTGTTTTTCATCTATACTTCGAAACATAATAAAATTTCGATTATTATCGATTATTAACGCTGTTGGTTAATCCTATATAACTAAAAATAATCACATGCCACTGAAGCACAAGAACTTAATTGCAAATTATGAAGATTCTTTTTACAGGGTATATGCTTGCGTTACACATTCTTACTTTGAACGAATTGCACTTATTTTTGTTACCTCGTTGTTGTTGTTTTTTTTTTTTTTTTTTTCGTTGTGTATCTCGCTTTTTGTTGGTTTGACTTTTGTTTGTTTTGTGCCCCGCCCTCAAGCCTCCAGCTGCCTTGTTTACACTGAACTAACAAGCAAAGCTAAAAGTTGGCAAACTGCAGTTGGCGCCTCCAACCTCCTGACCAGCCACAGTCCAGTTGAGTCCACCAGTCCCGGCCTGCCTCGACCACGCCCCCTGAGTGGTCGGTCCATTGATAGAGCGCTCGTTGTGCATAAATTGTTTATGTTGCTTCTGGGGCTCCTGCTGCTTTCGCTCTGCTTGTTGTCTGCGGTTGCAACTGGCCAAAACATGAACCCAATCCCCCTTACTCTCTTACCCTTATCCGAACACCCTTTACCCCCCCCCCCTCTAATTCCACCACACCCTTGCACCCAACTCATTCTCATTCAGACCCGGCGTTACCCCTCTGAGAACCCCATGCAGCAATAACAGAGGTGAACCTGGCAAATATTTGTGTCAGTCGTTGAACTTGTTCTTGCTGACCTTTGCAGCGACAAACGCGAAAGAGAAACACGTTCTCGAGACAGCTTGAAGACCATGAGACCGAGGGAGACAGCGGCTAAAGGGTGCTAGAGCGCGAAAGCGAGATGCGTAGACAGTGCATCAGCCACAGACATGTCTATGCATTCTAATAACTTTGGCGACAAATGCAACATAAGCACAAACACACACAATCTGGGCTTTATTTTGAAACACTTGCAAGTAGTTAGCAACAACTTAACTGACAGATTGAGGCAAACTTCAGCGTTGTACAACACTAATATGCCCAAGTAATGCAATGCCTGAAAAAAAGTTGTCAAACTAAGAACTAACTTGTACGTATGGTGTTAATTACAGAACTGTTTGTTTGCTTTAACTTCACTTAATCTATGAGGTGTTTAGCAACACTAATGTCAGCAACACTATTTTGTAAGTAAACTGTTTTGCAACACTGCTGGCTATGAGGTATACATAGAAATTAAATACTATTTAAAATTTGATTGAACAACGCCGCACTGATTAATGAAGTTATTCAACTGCCGTCTTAAAGCGTTGCCCAACACTGCACAATGTGCATTTGAGTTAAAACTCAATTGGTGCACAATTTGAAGCTTGGAATATCAAGTAGCTGCCACCAGATGGTGTTGAACATTGTGAATGGTCGCCTGAAACCTTACAAACAAAAGAGCGCATACACTGCAACAAACAAATAAACAAAACTAAAATTGTTATTTTCAATCTTTTTTTTTTCAAAACCAAAATACTTTCAACTAAAATGGCCTACCCTGTATACATATATAATGTGATGTTATAAGTTACTATATATTTCTAATTTGGGCATGTTTGTGCCGTCCGACTGAACGGGTTTCTCCACAATTTTGCTTACAGTGCATTATGCATTTGGCATTGTGGTTGCCAATGTCTTATGCTTCGCTGCATGCAGTCACTTACATTGCATTCCCGACTACGCTACCCCTACCTACCAGCATCTCTACAATGCTGACGTTTCTTGTAGGGTGTCCCCAGGCTGCTGTATTTGGGGTCTTTGCTGCAGGCGACGCTTTGGCCCTGTCCCTGTTCCTGGCTGTTAACCCAGGCAATGGAATGTTTTACTGGCAGCCTTGGCAGCCCTGGCACTGCCTTTCAGTAACTCATGCACTTTTCCATACTCCCTTTCTCTCTCTCTCTATCATTCTCGCGCGCTCTCTCTCTCTCTCTCTTTCTTCCTCTTTCCTTCAACCCTGCCCCCTTTTTCCGTACTCCTTCATTTGCCTGTCGAAAATATTTCATGAAGATTTAACACATTTGACGCTCCAACGAGGCGTCTCATTATAAGCCGCAGCCACAGTCGAAATCTGCATTGCTCCACCACAGCCTACGACACATGAACTCCCTTACGTTCGAAACCCTACGACCGACTCCCTTCTAATCCTGCGCCCCCCCTTTATGCAATTTTAATTATGCATGTCAAACGCTTCAGCTACCAAACTGCCAGTTACACTCCATACACTACCCCTAACACCAGACCAAACTCCCACACATCTACCCTTTACCAACTCCAATTGTCATTGCATTAGTCTGTGGAGATCAGCCTGTGGAAGGAAAAGAGGGTGGTTTGAGGGTATGCCAAGAGGCAGGCATAGAATATGGCGTGTAACGATGTTTTAATTAAGACTCGTCAAAGAAACCAGCTTAAAGCCCAGGGCTGTCAAAAAAGGGTGCTCTTATATTAGCGATAAAGCAAAGGGGTTTCAGTTATACGTAGCGTGTAACATGTGGCATGCGGTGTGTGGGTTGTGGCATGCGTCGTGCGGCATGTGGCATGATAAGGCAGCAATTGGCATGATGGCTGTCGGCTGTTGAATATGACAGCCACAAGCAGCATTGAATATCGAAAATCAGCCACAAAATGACTTGCCAAAAATGCCAAATGATAGCGTAAACGATGCTGATGCTGTGGCTGTGGCTGTGGCACAGGGTGCCTAAAATGAGCTTTCAGTGTTGGGAAACTATAAAACGTTTTGTGAATTGAATAAAAACTGTACCATTTTCACAACATTTGTACAAAGTTTAATGTTTAGTCTGTGTCCCGAAGTTTTTTTTTGGAATATCTCTTCTTCTTTTTCATAAATTATCTAATAAGCTTTTTTAGTACCTTTCTCTCTGTCTCTCTATCTATACCTTTTCGCCCTCTATCTATATATTTGTAAGTGTATCCTTTTTTATTTGTTTGACAAGAATCCTCATATTGAAACATTCATAAATTTTTTCTTTTTTATATCTGCATTTATTTTCCAAAGTTTCTTGATTGTATTTTTCCCAATTATTCAATACTTACTACTTCATTTCTTCCAGTCTCTTCATCTCTCTATCTGTACCTTTTCTTTGGTCTTTCTCTACCTATCGGTAGTTGTATTGTTCTTTGATTTATTTAACTGGGATCCTCATATTAAGGCATTCTTCAATTGTTTCTTTTCCATATCCGCATTTTTTTCCTTTTCTAAGTTTCTTGATCGCTTCCTTTCTAATTATTCTGTGTTTTCTTTTTTGTATTAATTGTTTTTCAAAGATTTACCATATTTTAAGAGACTTGTTTCCTTTACAAGTTGAATGAGTTTGTTCTAATGCTTAACTTGTACTTCTGTAATGTTTAATCTTCTTTTATTTATCCCTTTGTCTGCTGTATTAGACTCTCTCTCTCTCTCTTTTTCTATCATCTCCACTCTCTATACCTCTCTATAATAATATCTTGTTTTCTCTCGTCTTTATTTTAGCGAATCCATAATCAGTTCCTGAATTTTGTTTGAAAATTTTCGTAAAATTCCGTCTCTCTTTGTGTCTTTTCGTATCGCACACATGCCGCTATTAATTTCCGGTTTGATTGTCTGTCTCCCTTTATCTTTCTCAATTTCAATCTGCCGTTGCTGTCGTCTCGCTCTCTCCTCCATTGCTCTCTTATATACGCTAATCCTTTGCCAGCTTTCTCTACCCTTACCTCTACACATCCTGTGCACCCGCCGTCCCCCCCCCCCCTGGCAATTTAATTGCTTTTAGGAACTCATACAAGGCATTCCGCCTGGAGGTTCGCTATTTCTCTCTGGTTTCTCTCTCTCTCTCCCTCTCTCTCTCTCGTGATTTACGCGCTGCATTTGCACCATAAATAAACCGCTAAACGCAGCCCCTGTAAGCGTGCGAGTGGGCGGTGCACAATGTGGGCGTGGCCGGAGCGGGTTGCTGCCAGTACTGCTGCTGCTACTGCTCCATGTCGACAACTTCGTCCTGTGACTTTCATTTGTTCAGTTCATTTGCCGCTGGCAGACCTCATGGCAGAGCACTCGCTATATCTCCCCTTCTCTCTCTCTCTCTCTATCTCTCTCATGCTCTCTCTGTTCCCATCGCTTTCTATGTTTCTAGCTGCATCCTGCGGCAATCCGCTGCTCCCTCCTTGGGCTTCTCTCGGTCTCTAAAGCTACACTGCCTACCCTCGCACCCCCCCAAAGCCATTGTTGTCTTTGGCTAATTGCCGTTGGCAACACATAACAACAGCAACAACAATAACAACAACAATTGACAAGCAACAATAATAATAATGGAGGCAACATGCAACAATTGTTCCCATGACATCGATTTTGATTCAATGCATAAAGTTGCCAGAGTTCTCCGAGTTCCTAGACTTGCAACAACACTTGCAACGACTACAATTTGTGGCAGCTGGAGCCGTGGAAAAGTCAACTAGGATACGGATATTGCTGCATTTGTGAAAGTGGTCGAAAAGGTGTACAGACCATGAGCATGAATTAATAGCTTAAGTTCGCATCCAGATGCCAAGAATATATCATTTCATCGCCTCCCTGGAGCTGAAAAATGTTGCATTAATATGCCTTAGGGTATTACTAATTTGAGTAGTTCGCCAGAGTTGTACTGTGGGCAAGAGCAAGGAGTATTACAGAATAGTGAACACTTAATTTTTACAAAGACTTGAATCTCGAGAACTAGAGAAGCTATAGTCACAAAATTTGGCATGCGAAAGGTTTTATATTATAGAAAAAGTAGAATAATTTCTAAAATAATATACACGATCATATAACAACTTAAATCATTAAATGAAAGATAAATGAAGGCCTCCATAACCATCAATAAAGTCAGTTACATTTTAGAACGTTCATGCACAAGCAAATACTCATAATTCCGTAGAAATCCAACGACAAATTGCGCAATAAAAACATAGCAATTATAAATGAAACGAATCATCCGTAACATATATAGTAGAAAATAGTAAGCGGAAGAGAATGCATGACGGCTCCATGGAGGCTTGAATTGATTGTTGTGCATCTAATTTGTAGCACCCGCATAAATACAGCCTCTACACTGTTGTCACTAATTAATGAAAAACTATATCCTATAGAAACCCTCACACAAACAAACACACACACACACACACACATACGTCAACTATGTATGTGTGTGC
>JBANCZ010003117.1:0-13560 GCA_037040025.1 Sphaerogastrella javana
ACTCCTAAACACACCATTTTTGCATGTATGTGTGTTTGTCTCAAACGTGTGTGTGTGTTTGTGTGTGGTACTTGAAATCAAATATTTATCTAATGCATAAACAAATAAAACATGCACTGTGCTCCGTTCCATGAAAATCTATGTGGCATATAGTTTTTCCAGTGCAGTTTTTTTCTATGGCAAATGCAAATGAAAATAAACTTGCAACTCAATAACAATTTTTGGTTTTCTTTTTTCTTGCGGAGGGAAAAACAGGGAAATGGGTAAAGAGAGATCGCAATATGTATAACATTTTTTTACATTTTTTGTTTTGAGGTCACCAACTCGTCATAGAAAGTCGCGTTTTGGCATTTGACACATTAAATAAACATATCTTGGGAACACACACACACACACAGTTACATACATAAATGAACACACACACTTATACATATATATATATAGAAACACCCACAAAACAATTCGAAAATTATACAACACTGCAACTGGCGACATTAAAATGCATTTGATGGGATCCCTGGAGTTATGGGATTCTCTCTTCTTGTTTTTAGTGTTACTTACTAAAAACTAAACAAAAAAAAAAAAAGAAGGAAAACGGAGCAAAGGGAAATAAAAAAGCAGAAAAAGATATCAACAACTTTGTGGTCCAGCAGTTGCTTGGGGAAAACTTTGCAAGCGCTAGAGCGAGAAAGAGAGGGAGGGAGGGAGAGAGAGAGAGAACGAGTGAGAGAAAGTGGAGGCAGGGTAGGCAGGTTCAGATATAGTATACTATAGTATAAAGGGTATAGTGAGTGTATAGAGTACGGCCATGGGGACACGGAACGTTAATGTTATTGAAATGTGACCTGACCACAGTTGCCTGCAACGTTACGATCATAAAAGAAATGCCAAAGGTACTAAAGGTAAAACTACAAGAACGCAAAAATACAAAAAACACACACAAAGACGTGGAGTGACAGAGAGGGGGAGAAAGAGAGAGAGAGAGGGGTAAAGATACAACTAAAGATAGAATGGAGTATGAACTATATATATATATATATATATATATTTCTTTTTGCAATACTAGGAACAACAAACAGCAATGCACAAAATTCAACTAAGGGGTAACAGGTATAAAGAGGCTAGAAGGGTTTGGAGGGGGGCGCTCATACAAGCAAATGGGGCTACAGCTACTGGACTGAACGAGGGTAAGGAGATTTCGCACAACTACTGGACTTTTTTTTTCGGGGGTTGGGGTACAGCCAAACACATGCCAAAAAGTAACAAATGCCTTTACCGGCGCACAGGCCTAACTATATATAGATATATATCAAATTTTTGTTTTGTTTTTTGTTTTTTTTTTCGGGTAGGTTTGGATGTATGGGGAAATATAGTTATTGTGGTACTATATATTCTTTTTGTAGTGAATTCGTTGTATTTGTGTAGAGTTTTAAGTTTTATAGTTTTTTTTTTTTTTTTGGTGTGTGTTTTTTTGTTGGGAATTCGGATCAATCAAAACTCACATCGGGCATTTGCTGTAGGTGATGGTGGTGTGCTGGTACCGCTCCTGGTAAATGTGCCCCCTTTAACAAAGGATCCGCTAAGCCTGAAATACCAGCATGTAGACCACCGGTAGCCAAAGCAAGTGGAAATACTGGACAGGTCTAAAATGGTTTACGTTTTTCGATTTACATTTTCAATTTCGATTTCGTTTTCGTTTTGGTTTTTTTTTTTTGTTTGTTTTGGTAACATATTTTGATTTTGTATGGGTTGTTGTTATTTTTTTTGTTGTTTCGATTTTGCAAAAGTAGAAAAAAGTAAAAAAACAAAATGATTTACCAAAAATTAAGTAATTTTTTTAAGCTTTTAACATAGAAGTATACGTAGTAGAATTCTTATGAAATACATATATATTCCACTATAATTTGTTTGGATTAACTGGCATAGTATAATTCGTAGGCGATGGACGGGTCGGGAGACAATTGTTGCGGGCAAAAGCTTTCGCCGTTAATGGTAAGGATTAACCAGGAGAGAATCGATAAAGTGTGCATCATTATTATTACTATTATTTTTTTTTTTTTTTTCGAGTGTAGCATAAGACTGACTAACGATTGAGTTTGATAAATGATATGATTGGAGCTCAAGACAAATGATAACTGGCATAAAGAATTATATTTTAGGGTAATCCCCCTAAAAGAGAGGAGAGCTAATGGACAAAGGATAAACGGGACAAAACCAATGGAGCACACTACTACAGACACCAGGGATTCCAGTTTCCGCTTAAAGCCAAAGATTGCTATAGGTTTTACTAACGAAATAAAGAAAATCAATACTTAACACAAAAGAAATACACTTTTATACAATTGCTATAACACATATTGACCTTTGGTATTTGAAGCTAATTTTTTCAATTGTGGAATTATTTTGATCGATGTTGGTTATACAAATTTTGAGTGTGACCATATATTTTCAGAAGCATAGGTTGACGTTGTATGATCACAGACTTTGATTTTGAATGAATTTTCCACGGATTTTCTATGGTGCAACAATACGAAACAAGTTATTACTGCAACTGTGGCACTTAAATTGGAGTGTGTGCATGCAAATTGCAGGCATTGTATGGTAAATTATGGCCAACTTACGGTAGTAAGTAGCGAGACACAGGGGCCTAAGAGGTGAGACCAAAGTTAAGCTCATTACATACACCGTATTATGCTAAAGAAAAACCAACACCGACTCTACTTAACTATGTTAGGCGGGAGAGAGAGACAGAAGGGCAGAGACACACAAAATGACAGACTGTAAGAGAGAAAAAGATAACGAGAGAGAGAGAGAGAGTTGGAACAACTATATTTTATGTTTGCGGGCTTTAATTGAATTTGATGTGACAACAAAAACTTTATGTTTAGTTTAACAACTTTTCAAATTGGAGGCAAATGGCAAATGGCACATGGAGGCTGGCAATGGGCAAAGGTCGTAACAGGGCTGACAAATATCAACTGCATATATGTGCTATATATAATAATTGTCGCTGTTGTTGTTGTTGTTGTTGTCGTACGTTGGTTATTTTTGAGCTGGTTTATTTTGAGATACGGATTTTTAATAGATTTTTTTTTTTAAAGAGAATATTTATACGGATAGAGAGAGAGAGAGTGAGAAAGAGAGAGAGTTGATAATGTGAGGGCTCGGGCAGGACGATATTTGAATAGTATGTTGTAGTTGTAATTGTTATTATTGCAGTTAACTAATTGCTTTGTTGTAGTTCTTGTTGTCTTTGTTATGGCGTATGCTGATGGTAATACTATACGAGTACTCATAATATACATGATACTCCAACTAAAAATGCTCTGTATATATATATATATATACTCCTTTTAAATTATTGTTTTTGTTGTTTGTACTTGTTGTGGCTTTAGTTGTTGTTGCTGTTGTTGTTATCTAGTTGTTTTGGTGGTTCATTTGTTGTTGTTGTTGTTGTCTGTTGTGTTAAACTTTTTTGCAGTTGATTAAAATAGTTTTTTGAGTATAATGAATTTTGTTTGCTGGTGTTAAAACTAAACAAAATTTCCATTTATTTTTTTATATGCACTACACGAAATGATGCAAATTATATAGAGATATATCTATGAATATATACCCAAAATATTAACGCAGGATAGTGTTTAATTTATCACAATACTTTTTCTCTATTTTATCATTGCTAGATTTTGATTTTGCACTCAAGAGGATTTTATGCAGGTTTTTTTCTGTTTGATAATTATGTTGTGTGGTTTATTTTTAGTTTGTTTGTAAGGATTCATTATTGGGTATATATAGTTGAATATTTTTTTTAGTTTAGTTAAGAACTAGTGTTGATGTTGTTGTTGTTGTTTGAACATACTTCTCCAACATGCTGCACGCGAGCCCTCGTTACGCACACAGACAGAGATTGAGTACTGAGAGAGTTGAGAGAGACTACCGAAACTCTGGCTCTGGTTGCTTAGGTGCTCACTTGTAGAACCCTAGCATAATTCTAGCATAAATTAGTTCCCAAAAAACACAGACTCGTTGCACTCGATCGACTCAGAGAGTGAGCTACAGAGAGAGAGAGAGAGAGAAAGAAAGAGAGAGAGAAACGGCGCACACTCTTCATGACAAGCACTTTAACCTGAGCGAAGAGATCGTGCGAAAGTAACTAAAAAACACAAAAAATAACATGTATATATTTAAAATATTAAAAATTATTATATATTTGATCTGCTGTAAAAATTATGAAATATTAGTTTTAATTCTTTCCTATATTTTTTTTTTTTTGAAGGGGTAGTGGACGGAGTTTCGGTGGGGGCCACCTTGGGACAATTGACAAAACAAAATGGAACAAGAGATAATATACATAGATGTATGAGCGCAAAGTAACAGTAAACGACGGACGGGGGTGATATAACTGGAGACAGGAGACAACGAGCCCCACAAATGAACTGAATACAATACCAAAATGTACCCATACGAAGGGGTCTTTTCAATGCTGCGAGAAAATTAGGTAGGAACAGGTACGGATCTATAGATAGAAAGTTTTCAATGGTTCATAAAAGGGTGCTCAATAAGGTTTTATTCATAGGTTGATAGAATAAGTGAAAACTAGAGACAGATAAACAAAGAGAAGGAGATAGATATAGATAGATGTGGATAGGTGCAAATCATAACTTAGGTATATCTAAGCGAGCATTAAAAAGAATTGGTACTTGGTTTTTTAGATTTTGGAATATACAAACTAAAGTTTGTTATTTTTTATGCATTTTTATACACACATAGTATAAGAGGCAAATAGGCAGATAGTATAGTAGAAAGTAAATTAGAGAAGTGAGACAAAAACTCAAGAAGTAGTGGAAAGAAAAGACACGCATTAAGGTACCAATTTAAAAGATAGAATGATAGAGAATTACAGGGCATAAATGAAGGACAATAAATGTTTAAATTAGCATTGCGCAATGACATTTAAAATATAAAGTTTAGATTAGGGGATTATCATAAACAATTTGAAAAGAATATATATATAAACGGAATAGAATATATATATATATAGACATTATATTGGCAGTGACTAGACTATTAAATTCAAAGTTATTATACTAAATTGTAACGTTCAATAGAATGTCTGCGCGCTTTGCTTACAAATAACACACACTGCTTAGACTAAACTATATGGTATATATAGACATTTGGTAGGCACTGTGTACGCACCTCTTGTGTGGGAACCGCATAATTGCCCTGTATGGTAAAGGCCTGTCCATTGGCTAAAATAACTGGCCCAGTAACTTGAGGCTTTGGTCGATACGGTATGGTAGCACCGCGTGGCGGAGACTATAATATAAATAAAAGAAAGTATAATTTAGATGAGTTATTCCAAAAATTTCGTATGGAAATCATATATATTTACCTCCAACATGACAAGACATATCTGATAGATGCATTGGGTTATCTGCTCGGCGCTGCCAGTCAAGGTAACCGCACGCTCCGTTGAATTTGGCAACATTTCGCTGGCCACCTGTATGGAACAGCCTGTGGTTTGCCTAATTTCCTTAATCTTTGAGCCACTCTTGCCTGTAAAAACAAATGAGTTTTGTTCGCATTAGTATGGTTGCTCGATTGCAATTTATTTATGCATATACTATACCAATTAACGAGCCACATTGACTTGCAGGCACAATCAATCGAATGGGTATTTGAGTTTTACCAACTTTGCCAACATCATTGAACTGCGAGCACCACTGAAACGGGTTTCAAGTTAGTAATGTGAAGCAGCAAAAGCCATTCTACATTCTCTCACAGTAGTGGAGATTCGTGTATCAATAGTAACTTGCACAATTATTTAGTTAATTTATTGTTACTCTTGTACAGACGCTTCGATCTAACGCAAACATACCTCTTCAAATTTCTTTGTAATTAGCGTAAATGCCGAGAAGATAGCGCTTGTTGTTCCAGATACCGTCACAATTCGTTCCTGGCATGAGCCATCCGAAATGTTAATTTTGGCACCAGACTGAAAATATACATATAGATTCATAGAGTAAATATTTACAATTTGTTTATGGTTTTTTTCCCCTACTTACCTCTTCACGAAATCTGTTGACAATTTCACCCTTTTTACCAATAATACTTCCAACTTCCTGTAAGAGAAAAAGATAATATAGGTTTTAGTTGATTTAATTTAAATGAAAGATTATATATTTATAAATATATATATTTATTCTACTTTAATGGATAGGGTATGTAAGCAGCGACTCTTGATGAATTTTCTATCTGTATTCTTTATTTCCTTTATTTCCTCTGCCTGTCACTCCCCCATCCATTTTGCCATCGTCGATGTGCAAATTCGATTAAAAATTAAGTGATATTATACCATGTGTGTGGGTGTGTATATGGATGTTTGTGTCTGTGAGTCTGTGTATGTGTTTGTGTGTAACTACTTTTGCATATTTAAGTAATACAGAGAGACAGAGAGAGGGAATCTCAATCAAACGAAACCGCGTCTGTCCGCCCCCAACGTTCCCAGTCTGACCCAAAAAGTTCCCCTTGATTCACTTCAGTCCCAAAAGCCGCCGCATACTGAAAAATGTCGAGCGTAATGAAATTTGCGGGCAACGCGTTTTAATTGATTGTAAATATCTGCATAGCCGCAAGCGCGTCACATACATCATTCACACATATGCCATACATGCATACATACATACATTACATCTATATACATATATATATTCATAGTATACATATTTACATTTGGCAATAGAGTAGGTAGAAAACCTTAATTGGCTCCGGCGCTCTATAAAACTATTCAAAAAGGCTTTTTGCAATTCACTGAAACTTCATAAGTTTTTACACAATCGATCAATAATTATTATAATAATATATATATATATATATATCTGAATATTTCCATATAAATCACATTAATTACACAGCAGTTGGCTTCTGCTTCTGCTGTCTGCATTGCATATATTTTTTTTTTTGTATTGTGTTGAAATTCTACCAATTTCATTCAAACTTTTGACTGACAAATGAAAATCAAAATGAAAACTACATTGCGCTCTTATTGAGTTTCATTAATTAAAAGTTTCTCTCTTTTATGTGCATCATCGTAATACACATTAAATATTTTATGAAAATTCGTTTGCCATATTATTATGCATAAATGAACAAATAGTAAAATTATCAGTTCTCTCCCATCATCTTTTAGTTCTTTTTATATGCCAAAATTCACAGGGTTTTGCTGGTACCCAATTAAATGAGATTATTACAGCATTTGTAAAATTTTGTATAGTTTTTCCTATAATTTTCCATTCCAGATTATCAATATTGTAGTAACGAAAAATTTGCATCAAATGTTGCAGAAATCGACCTTAATGCTAAACTTTTGCATTCTTTTGCACGCACATTGAGAAGATGGAAGAAAAGGTAACCTTCGCAAAGTGCACTTTACTCAGTGTCGTGTCTCAATTTCTAAATGTTTATACATTGCAACATATATACAAATACATATATATAGAGATATACATATACACATACAATACATATATACGTATACATTTATATATAGAGACAATAGAATGCATGTATATAAATTTTGGGCATTTTGCCAGCATGTCACAGAATGCAAAAGCAGCAGAAAAACAATGTATAGTATAAGTACAAGAGTTATGATATAGTAGTAAAGCCCAGTAGTAATATACCCCATAACCTCGCATTCTCTCTCGTCACGTTGTCTATCTCTACCCTTCTCTTTCTCTCTCTGTCTTTCTGTGTTCCTCTTGCTCACATAAAATATGCAGCAGCTTCGTTTTGCTACTTTGATATTTGCATTTTTACTTTTACAAGTTCGCTTAAAATGTGCAAAATATTTATTAGACACTCAAATTTGAGTAGGAATTGCCATCATTATTGGCGTATAACGTATAAATATAGATACTTAGATACTCTGTAAGTAGACATAGACTCACATTTCTTCTGACTGTCTGCACTAAAGATACATTTTTCGACGGCATCTCAATAAATTATTGCGTTGTTCTATCTAAGTGGTTGATCTCGTCTGCCTTGGTTTTTCTCATTTTCCTATATTTCTCTTCTATATCATGCTGTTCCTCTTTCTGTAAGCATTTCTCATATTTAGAGCAAAGTGTATCCAATGCCTATTAAGTCTGAATGTGCGGCTCATTAGCGTCGGACGCTCATCATCATTAATAAAATGATGTGGCCAAAATGTTGATGTTGCCCCACTGCTGCTAAAACCTCAATGTTACTTGATTCACTATTACAACGCCCTTCTCTACCTTTTCCTCCCAGTTTCTCGCTTTTTCTCTTTCTCTCTCTCAGCTGCCTTTCTATCGACTAGTTGCCACTTGCGGTTTAGCAGCTTTACGCAATTTGCATAAAATCTGTCTGTGGGTCAAGTGAACAAGCTCAATGCATTGGTAAATTTGCATGTGCTAAACACAAATTCACACACACACACACACACACACACACACACACGTACACACACACGCATACAACTTAGACTGATTTTTTGTTGTACTTTCACCTAATTGCATTTTGTTGCAGCACCAGCATCACAACAACTTCTTTTGCTCTTAGCCAAAACTCTGCACAAAATTTCTTTACACAAAGAGAGAAAATTCTTTTATATTGCAACTTGCCACTTTACCCCCTCTACCCTTATTCCCCTCTTCTTTTTCTAGTTGCATATTCAGCAATTAAATGCAAAAATTTTGTGCTCTTGCAACTGTACTTGTACTTTACCAAAAGCAAAAAAAAAACATCATCGATTTGTATGCAAAAGTTCACTTTTTGTGGTTCTGTGTGCAGCACTTTATCCAAATATTCTGCCTGTCATTTGTTGGTTTTGTCTATGTGTATGTTGCTCTGTGTCTATGTATATGTATGTGTGTGTATGTATGTGTGTGTTTGCCCTGTTGTGTTTCATAAAATATGCATGAGACAAAAGTGGAAACCGTAAAACAACCAACAAAATACGAAACAATGGCATGCATTTTTAGTACCAAAATACAAAACTATTTCTATGTAAACAACAAATTGGTAATCTTCCAAAATTTCAAAATTCAAATTTCAAATTCCGAATTCCAAAATGCCAAATGCCAAAAAAGAAAAACAACAACAAAATAACAACAACTCCTGAATGCCTATCGATTTGCACTGTTCGCATTTGTAACCAATTGCATTATGGAAATCAACTTTCCGTGGTTTTCCATCGAACTCCAATCAAATGTAAATGAATGTACAACTTTAATATTTTCACTCTTTTATAGAGAAGAGTATATCTAACATTTTTAGAGACTCATTTGGTCATATATGATAAGGTTTTTCTTTTTAAATGCAGCCAATTAAAATGCGGGCCAAAACGATGCACACTTTACACTTTGTTTCGCTCTTAATCGAATTAAAAATGCCACTTGCTGTGACTTGTGGGTGGTTGTGATGAAGTGGGTGAAGGGCGAGAAGGGGCTAAAGGGAGGTTGGTGATGGTATAGTGAACAAAAAAATGTAATTGCTGTTGTTGTAGTTGTTTTGCTTGGCCCTGGCAAATTGTAAATTATTTAATTGTACAGTTTGCACTTTTCTGTTTTCATTTGTGAATGCCAGGAGCAGAAGCAACAACAGAAGCAGCAACAGGAGCGACAACAGCAGCAACAGCAGTAGCAGCAACAGCAGCAGCAGTAGTGGCAACAACAGCAGTGGCAACAATGGCAATAGCTGCTGAAATTGTGAGCAAAAATGCAACGCGACAAATGCGCAGCATGATTTATTAAAAAACATTGGGGCGGGTTTTCCACATGGGGTATGTGGGGATTACAAAGGGGAGGGGGGTCAGTTGGCAGGTAAGGAGCATGCAAGACCAACGCATTGTACACACATGTGTGCAACAGCAACAACAGCAACAGCAACAGCAACAGCGGCAACAGCAGAAGCGCCAGTTCATGCAACAAGCAGCATACAAACGCATACATCACATATGGCACACAACACACATACATACATACATACATACATACATACATACATACATACACGCATACATACATACATACATACATACATACATGCATACACACATACGTATACATATACACACAAACACGAACGAACACGTTCCTGCCATTCCAACAAAACACAGTTGTCACACATTGCAATTTTCCAACATAGTTTTTCTTGCCATTTTTCTTGGGCCCCTTTGGCGCTGGTTTCCATAAATGGTTCTCACGGTTTGGCAATTCGCTTTTTTTTTTTATCGTAACATACTCCATACACAATGCATTTATTTAGGTTTTTCTTTTTTTTTTTTGCAGAATTTTCAACGCCATCGCATTAACACCAAAAAAAGAAGCAAAAACTTAAAAGAAAAAATCAAAATAAACACACGAGAAAAATAAAAATAAAAAAAAAACTAACGTAAAACAGTTTCCACCAACGCAGGCACCACAGCAGCAGCAGCAGCAGCTGTAAATTGCACGCTTACAATGATTGACTATGATTGTTGTAATTTTCGTGTTTTTCTTTCTTTATATTCTTCTTATATTTCTTCTCGTTGTTAGCTTTGCTAAGCTCTCTCTCTCTCGCAATGTCTCTCTATCTCTCTCCCTCATTTTCTATGTCTCCCTCATACGCATGCTTTTTCTTCAACAACTGTTTCTTCAACTATTTCCTCTTCTTTCTTACTGTTGCTCTACTAACATCGAATCTTTTGTGTCTCAATTCCTCTTCATCTTCAATTCTTCCAACCGTCTTCTCTTCGTTTCTTTTTCTCTTTGTTTCGGGCACAATTAGCGCTTCCCATTCTTTCCACTTCTTAATGCGTTTTAACCTATGTCTGAGCAATTGCTTCATCTCTCCCTTCTCTTCTATGTCTGAGCTGTTGCTTCATCTCTCTCTTCTCTTCTATGGCAGTCGCATTGTTATTCTTCTGGTGCCTTCGTTCTGCAGCTCTTCTTCGACTCTTTGATGTTGTTCTTGTTGTTGATGTTCTTCTTCGCCTTCTTGCTTGTCTCTGGGTGATAAATGGGCTATCAAAATGTTGGCTCTGTCTTGAGAACTAGTGCTATGTCTATGGTTCCGCAAAATCTTGCAAGTTTCGTTTCGTGTTATGGTTAAGTATAATAGTTGGCTAATGATTAGCTGGTGTAATTACTCAAGCACAGTTAGACGCTTCAAAAATATAATATATTCGAGCTGTGGATGAAAGCTATTCAATATAATTGCTTAAACTAAGTCAAAAGATTAGACTCTTGGAGGGGTTTGACATAGAATTTAGTTAGTTAATAAGAACTAGAAATTTGTAAAAAATAAAAACTATATTATAATGTTATTAGATTATTATTATAGCTTTATTTTTATATTATTATTATAGTTTTATTTTATTATTATTATAGTTTTATTTTATTATTATTTTATCTTTATTATATTATTCTTATTGTTGTCTTATTATTATAGTTTTACTTGTAAATTCAATGAAACTAATTTTTTTTTCTGAAAAGCCGCGTTTTATATTTTTTAATTTAAATGTTATGATTCAGCTGACGATCGTATGGAATTAGTCACAATTTTTACAGCTGTATATCCGCTGACAACAACAGAGCAAACAAAGAAAAATCAAATAGAATCCATCAACAGAATCATAAACTATAGATGCACATTAATAGATCAAAAGAATTCAACGATTTTTCATTCAGAATGCAATTGTTGCTAATCGGATTATGAATAAGCCAAAGAGCATTACTCGATTATCATTTTTCGCTCTAAATAAAGGTGGGAACATAATAAAACATTCTACTAAGTTGCATCATTCGAAACGATCAATTAATACGATATTCTTAGCTATAAATATCTCTATAAACAATATAATTTATTGTAGTGCAATTAGGGATGATAATAAAAAAAATAATTTATCGATTATTTAATCATTTGATAACACATAACATTAAACTTTTTTCGATTCGTTTCAATCGAAATTTTTAGAAAAAATTATCGATTATTATGAATCATATGATTAATCATGCCATCCCTAGGCGTAACATTCACCATTTGAAGCTTCAATTTTTCATTTTTGCTCTCAGTGCACTCAGGCAAGTCAAGGTTAAAAAAGTTTCAGGCCTTTTCGTTTTTTTTTTTTGTGCAGCTAATTAACTGCGGCTTAATAATCAGTTTTTATTTATTTGTTTTTTCATTGTTATTATTTTTGTTGTTTTCACAGTTTCGCAGATCTTGCAATTGCAATTGTTTGCAGTTTTGTGTGAAAGCCACAGTTGGTCTCCAAGTTGAAGTTGAATCTGAGTCAAAAGCTGCAAAAATTGAGTTTGCAGCAGGGAAGTCGTGATGCAGCTAATTAATTTATGATGAAAACTTTAACAAGGAACAAAAAAAAAAAAAATAGAAGAAAAGTCAGCCAAGCGACAATGTGAAAATTATAATAAACGACGAACAACAAGAATACAAACCACAATAACAACAACAATATGAATAACAACAAAATAAAAAAAAATTGAAAAATTGAAAGAAAAAAAATTAGAAAAAAGGCTGCACTTTTTTTGCATTTACATTTACATTTACATTTACATTTACAGTTGTTGTGATTACTACTGTTGTTTTTCTTATTGTTGCTTCTTGGCAATCAGCCGCAAATTGCATAAAAAAAAAATTAGAAAAAGAAAAAAAAATCAAACCAAAGCAAAGGCCCAAAAACTGGGTTGCCTTTGCACCGTACTCTTTCGACTAGAATTTGTCGAGTATTTTGCAATTGTCAGTCTGCCTATATGTCTGTGTCTGTCTGTCTCTCTGTACGTCTCTCTGCCTGTTCTTCTGTCTGTCTGTCTTTCTATCTGTCTATCTGTCTGTCTTTCTATCTGTCTCTCTTTCTGTCTCTCTGTCTGTCATAGAGTGTGTAGATCTGTCTGTTTCTTCTAGTTGTTCTACGTGTACATCTATGTTGTCTGTCTGTTTTTCAGTCTATCTGTATGTCCATCTGTTTTTCTGTCTCTCTGTCTGTTTCTTCGATATGTTGTTGTACTTGTTCTTGTTGTTGTTGTTCTTGTTGTTATTTTTGAATCATGCACTTTTAATTAGTAAAATTGCATAGAGCAGCTGAATGCGGCATCTCAATGCGAATTTTTCTTGTTTTTTTTTTCACAATATTTTATGTACGTTTGTCTAATTATAATTAACTGATTTATTATTATTATTATGAGATCTAACCAAAATGTTGTTTGTTTTCTTTTTCGATGCTTGCATAATTCATTGGAAAGCCTTGTAGGAATATTTTGTAGGGAACGTGCCATAAACAATAGCTAAATATATATATAATCATTAAAAGTACAAATAATACAAATGTAATAATAAAATATCAGTTATAATTACTAGAGCAACTTTCAGTATGCATTTTGCTACAGTATCATATAATGTATATGGTCTACACTTGACTTTATAATCAGCTGCTTAGTGATTCTAATTGCCATCTTTCACGCTTTAAAATTGGAATTGAAAATTCCAAGTGTACGTTGTGTGCATTATAATATCTTATTGTACTTGAGTTGAGTAGAA